>OZ014461.1:2535510-2728989 GCA_963966035.1 Acleris laterana
ATCCGGATTTCTCTCAATCATATTAGTACTAGAGATCATCATATTAGATAGAGAGACCGACTAGCCGGCTAGCCGACTAATCAGTGTTCAAGCGGTCGACTCCAACTAGTCGACCACTCCGACTATTGGTTTCGGCTAAGTTCGAGTGCAATTGGGAACCTTCGTTTCGTTCAATGTGACGTAGTACACACCTCAACTACTTGTCATTTTTGATTATTGCTTTTTTTTGGGCAGTTCAAAACTGCAGAATGTCAGAAAATAGTAGATTGTACAATAAATGCATAAAACACATTTCATCCAAGACTAATGGTATCCATCCGAGCCGGTAGACGAGGTGGATAATTAAGTCGAGGATTTAAGACAGAGACAACCAAAACAGAAAAAATACCTGAGGTTCCTTGTTCTAATTAGTACAAAATACGGCCATTGAAATGAAAATCTACTGCCAAGGAAGTAAAGTGGAATTTATTTGGTTTTTATAAGTAGGTACTAGGTAGGTACTGATCAAATTAGAAACTTGACTTTATTTCATTCATAATAGATTCATATTGCACTGAAAACGTTATTGAATGAATTTTGCGGTCATAGGAGACTAAGGCTGTATTAATAAACTAATCTCCACTTTAATGCTCGTCTCGAGATGCGTCAAAATTGACAGCTCTCTATGGCTTGACGTTTACTTTGACGTATCTTGTGATGTGCATCTCAGCCAAGATGAATTTATTAATACCGGCCTAAAACAGGTTATTAATCTGAATATTTTGTTGCAGCCCAAAGTGGACAATGACGAGCTTATGATGCACCAGAGAGCTCACTCCGCCTCCTCCACACTACAGGTATTATTACGAATTTTAAGGCTTTTATCGTTAAGGTTGACAATTGTCATTATCATAATATTACTGCAAGGGAAAATCAAACTTGTTGTATCATGACGTGCAAATTAACTTCAACCGTAGGGTGGTAGACCACATTTTGAGCTGACTTTACGTAAAAGTTAGGGCGTATTTTAAGAACAAATAGTGAAAAATTTAACTGGTCGTTCTCATACTAACGAACTATTTTAAAGAACTTTCTTTTTTTACTGCCTAAAACTTAAGGCATCTTAAGTTAGGTTAGGAATGACCTTCTGCTGGAGTTTCTTGCGGCGCTTCTTCTCCGCAATGATGGTCTTGTCCGAAGCGCTGGTAGACTCACCCTATATTACCGACGTGTAAAAGAGCCCTCATGTGGCATATTTACTGAATAAATATTTTGAATTTGAATTTGAATTTTGCTTAGCGCACTCCGCACTTTAAGGCTCAGTCTCATTGGTCGATAGTCGCATGCTTGTAGCAATCCATTGATGAGTTCTGTTGACATTATTGAGCCGGTTGCTATTGCTCCTATGTAATGTATCACGAAAACCATGCGCGCTGGGTCAAAATCTTTTTCGATGCACTGAAATTCTCCACTGTCACAATCGTAATTTTTTTCTACAAGTAGTAATGTTTTTTTAATCTAAATAAATGTTTATTTTATTTGAATCAGTAAAGTATTGTCAAACAAAATAAAATATTACTTCCTGCAAAAACAACTACTCTGTCACGTTTCTCAGGGACAAATTGAACAGGCTATCGACCAATGAAACTGAGCTTTTATGAAGTACTCTTTCAGTCTTCGTTTTTCAAAAGAAAAACCATCGTTTGCTGCTTGTTTGTGGACAGTAATTGTTGCTCCGCAGGGCGGGTACGCGACGGTGGGGCGCGCGCCGCGCGGGCCGGTGCCGGCCGCCCCCGAGGCAGCGCCCGAGGCGGGCGAGCCGCAGCTCCGCTACGAGAACGACCGGCTCAAGCTGGCGCTGGCACAGAGGTCAGTCAACATAGTTACTACATTACAGCTAGTTTTTTTTAGGGCATAGAGAAGGCGAGCGTGCCGACAGGCCAGGCCAGCCGATGGTAAGTGACATCTGTGACCTCATAGACATAGGGGGTAAATCGCCTGTTACTGGCCCAAGGACCGGAAAACCCCTTCATTTGACTAACCCTATCAATAGGCTTAGCCTATCATTCGGTTAGCCAATCGACGTGCTTAGCTATGATTGAGTCACCTTAACGTTAGGGCGAACCCCTTTGAAGTAGTTAACCGCATCCATAGAGCTTACCCGGTTCATTAGGGTTTCGGAAGTTTAATATTTAAGCGCTTAGCATTGACTGGGTATTACCCCATTGATCGCCTCTCTCTTTTCACATTTCGGCTCGCTCAATTCGCCGTCTCGCTTAAGCGGCTACTGCCTGCCGCCACCCTATCAATTGTTAGGTAATTCAATAATAAGTCTAAACTCTTGCGCATAAAGGTTAAACCAGCTTGAAACCGTTCGAATAAGCTTGAATAAGGTAACAGACAATAGGGTATTGGGATAAGCTTAGCGCTTAGTCAAATTAACCGTATCGTTTGGTTGCCCTTTCTTTGAGCTAAGTCGACGATAAGCTTAGCGCATCCTTAGCGTTTGTAACAACAAGTCTATCAAAAAGCATATCGAAAACCCCTTTCGCGCTAAGCGGTTCCGGTCCCTGTACTGGCCACCCTCCGGTAACTGGCCACTTTGCAATAAAATGTGTAAAGCAAGAGATTTGCTCACCTTTTTGCGATTAAACTAGAATACCTATATCCTGAGTTATTACCCGGAGCACTGTCCAAGTATCTTTACTAACAGCGTCAGTAAGAAATTTGATGGCTAGTAACTAAATGACACTTTCTAAAGTGGCCAGTTATTGACGATTTACCCTAGTAGTTTTCAATAGGTGCAGTGGTGCCGGAGATTTCTGCATATTAACAAACTTACAAAATCCTCTTTCTTTTATTATATTACTACCGAACCGCCCTCGCTTCGCTTCGGTTTATGTGAGCTTTCTGTAACACCCGTACATAAAACAGAATTTATACACAAAAACCTTCCTCTTGAATTACTCTATCTATTAAAAAAATCCGCATCAAATCCGTTGCGTAGTTGTAAAAATCTAAGCATACATAGGGACAGACAGACAGCGGGAAGCGACTTTGTTTTATACTATGTAGTGATTATTTGTATAGATATTGTTTGAGTGCTTATCATGCTACGTGTTCATTATGTTCAAACCATCAATTAAAAATTTTACACTCGTAAGGCCTAACGGTCTAAATTTAGGACATTTGTCAAAGTGACTTTCGACTTTAGTTGACCGACACAAGAATATTTTACGAACTAACAAAATTTGACGTGGGCCTTACAAGGATAATTATAGCAATCCAATATAATTTCAAAAGCTTTATTCAATTGAAAATGTTTTGTACAATACTTAAAAACTAAATAAGAAATAAACAGGTACAGTCTTTAGGTAACTTAAGAAAAATAATTAAAAAACTTACATCAATAAATACTGAGTTCAACCAACAGTCGAAATAGGTCTTAAGTCTTCAAATTTGAGTTTTCAGTCATTATCTTACAATGAACAAATTTCACAAGCCTCAGAAACACATATAAAATACTTGCCACAAGTGTGGCAAAAAACATACCAGCTGAAAGTCACTTTTGTTGGAATTGTGTATCATCACTAGGTTTAGGATTTTGATGGCATATCGTGCTTCTAGAATCCATGGAGTCGCTAATTCCTAATTATTATAATACATGACATATTATTTTGGCCTTCGGTATGGTCATATTTCAAAATGAACTAAATACATTTTAGTTCGGTTATTCCATACCTACTAGTGCCCTCAGTGTGCACGGGAGTTCGCTGCAAAGATCGGCTACATAAGCCATCTTCGGGTGCACCAACACACATATTAAATACTGGCCACGAGTGTGGCAAAAAACATACACCAGCTGAAAGTCACTTTTGTTGGAATTGTGTATCATCACTAGGTTTAGGATTTTGGTGGCATATCGTGCTTCTAGAATCCATGGAGTCGCTATTTCCTAATTATTATAATACATGACACTTTGATTTTGGCCTTCAGTATGGTCATATTTCAAAATGAACTAAATAAATTTTAGTTCGGTTATTCCATACCTATTAATATTTTGCTTGTTTGTAAAGCTTTCACAGTAGAGATATCCGTCATACCAAAATTCATTTAAATTGGTTATGTGGTTTAAGAAATTTTATAACAATAAAGGTCAAAATCAAAGTGGTGTGTATTATCATACATAAAAAATGGCGACTCCATAGATTCTAGAACAAAGATTTGCCACCAAAAGCCCTAACTCTACTCAAAACTCATCAGTAAGTAATTACTGTTTTAACAATTAACAATAACAATAAAACGGTAAACTTCGTAAACATTGTTTGTAGTTAAGGACTTAATTGACACAACGTTAACTTTCTTCCATTGTGCTTACGAAAAGTCATACAATCATATTAATTAGTTTTCGTCACACAAATGATAAAGTTAAGGACTTCCTCAGTCCTTAAGTAAGTACAATAATTTTGAAATGTACCCAAAATTGCATTCATGCCACAAAAAATAACACAAACATCATCTCATCAATTTAACTTGCTACGATTTTAGTAAGTTATGATATCGCCAAACGAACGTCGCTTTGATCATAAAAAAAACTGCTTATTATTTTTGGACTCGCTTTTAAAAGATGCACGGTAAACGGTATTTTTTCTCAGGTCCTTTAGTCTGAATTTTCACTTACACATACCTACACTTACACATCTTATGATATAAGAAAAATATGCTTTCCTTATTTATGAAAATTTTGCCAAATGAAATAGATGGAAACAAAGCTTCGGACTTGCGACCGTTTACCCTTTCTTCATAAACAATGTTGTCAAAACAATGTAAGTTGAAGTTTATTGTAGCAAAAATATTGAGTATCGCTAAAGTCATCTCGCTATCTATCAATTCTATCAGCCTCCCAAAGTATCACTCATACAATGAAGATCGTTAGTATTAAAAACAACTGTTATTTTTATATTTCCTGCCGGCAACTAATAACTTCTTAACTTTCACCCAAACAAATTCTTCAACGCGTATGTGCGATTTTTACAGTACTCTAGTTTCATTGAGACAAGATGACAGCTGGGGAAATTCCGTGACAATTCAGTGTACATTGCGTAATTTAGATGAAGTCCAGTGATGTAGGCACTCAACGACTTTCCAATGTATTTGCACAATAGGAGGCTGGACAAAGGGACAAAGCAAAATTTGGAAATCCCTGCTAAACTTTGTATGAAGCTGCTACATAAATAACTGTTTTAATCCTAGAAAGGAATTTATTAAGGGCACCACAGACTAACAAATCACCTGCAGTCCCTAGTTTGTCGGCCTTGACAATCCAAAATCAATATAGACATACTCACCGATTCATGCCAGCCACAATATTCGTACAGCCGTCTTTAAAACCGTACGTACTCTCAGTTTCCAAACGACAGTATGAGATCGACCAACCGCCAAGTGATGACGATCGTTAGGACGCCTGCCGGCCATGTACATACCATGTATACCAAATTTGCTCGTGAGGCGTCAGGTAAAAATTAATAGAAATAAATTGTCAGGCAGGTGGACTGTAGGGTTCTCTGTCGTTTGCCCGAAAGTCATTTGCCATAATTCTATCACTTGCCATAATATTCATTCGCCATAAAGGCATTTTTTCTGAAATCGTGAACTATTCAGAATTGTTATAAACCTAACCTATTGGGCTCTACACGAGGCATGTAAAAATTACCTGAAAGGTTTACAGTTTCAGAAAAAATGCCTTTATGGCAAATTAACATTATGGCAAGTGACACAATTATGGCAAATGAAATTCGGGTAAACGAAGTGATGCGGGACTGAATTGCCCTTTAGGTAAGAATCCTGTTTATCACATGAAGCAAATAATTATAGTTCCATTGTATTACGTTAGTGTTCATAGCCAACAATAGGCACAAAGCCATCGTCAAATGACTGGTGGCTGTACTCGTGGTACTGCGGTTGAGGCTCGAACAAGGGTTTGACGGGTTTCGGGTCCTCATGTTCGATGGGGGTTCCTATTTTATGGACGACCGCATTGAAACCGTTCTTGTCGTCCGCTTCGTATTCCACCACGCGTTTTGTTCCGTCGGTCTCTATGAGGGTGTAGCTTCCTGGAAGGAGATGAAATTCGGGATAAAAAGTTGTGTCATCTTGTGCCAAAAATAGTATTAACTTCAATCGTCTGACCTACTTTAATTATCAATGAGTCATTTATAGCGTTTTATGTTGTTTACAATCCGGTCTTAAAAATAAATTATCCACCCCCTTGCAAAGCAAATGGAGACTCAAGTAGGTATTTTAAACATCACGCTACAAAATGAAGCTATTATTAACGAAGAAAAATATTAATTATAATTTCATAACATTGTAAGTTTTATCGCCGTACACTGTATTTGAAGTAAAAGCAATAATACGGTATTTGACAAAAGTCAAATCAGCTTCTTTTTATGAAACATAAAAAACGCTCCGTTACTATGGAATTTATAGGGATTACTATCTTATGACGTCATAATCAAATCCTTGTTGTTGGATTTTATGAATTTAAAAATCTTAAAATAGCAAACATAAATAAAAGATTGATGTTTTCCTAGTATTTTAATAATGTTTAGCTGTTGTTAATGAAAAACCAATTTAATTTTACCTACTCTTGTCAAATACCCTATTGTTAGTGCCCGATTTCTTTACAAATGGGCGGTATTAACCACCCCCCGGTACCTAAATGCTCACTTTGCAATAATATGTGTAAAGCATGCTGATTTTTCTTTGTCCTCGAAGGGCAACACTTAGTCAAGAGCAAACCCACTATCAATGAAAAAAAACTAGCATCCCTAGGTCCACAATTATTACCCGCTGTAGGTACTGTCAAAGTATCTTTACTAACAGCGTCAGTATATTAAATTGATGATTTTCTAAAGTGACGTACCTTTAACTTTGTCCCCGTCTCTGGTCTCCCAGTGCTCCTTGTTGTCGCCAGTGTGGGGATCCTTCACTGAATAGTCGAACGCGTATTTAGGGTGCGCCTGGAATTAGTTCATTATAACCTTTACAGCTTTTATCTTTAATTCTTCAGGAACTCAAAAGTATCGGGGATATAAAGTTGTCTATCTAGTAGTAGTAGTCTACCTGCCGCACTCAGAGATGTCAATTAAAGGGCATTGGGTAAATTTGTTTGAAGAATATTGTCATTTTTTATTTCAGCGTCCACGGATGATTTTAACATAGTTATTTAGAGGACCTCGAAATACACATAGATATATATAATTTATGGCGTTTAATAATATCGGAGCCGAGATATTTAAGATTTAAGTGTTCAGTTTTTAGTACTAAAAGTACGCCCAGGTTAGAATATTAAATATCTCGGCTCCGATGCACTTTAGAGTATTACATTACATAACAAAACATGTTTATTTTTAATTATCCTATCATAATTTACCACTTTTACTAATGGCCGCTCACCTTGAAAATGTATGACTTTTACAAATGACAACACTTTTACCCAAACCCCTTTATGCTTGATTAAAGTTGCTGCTGTCACTTTCTTTGCTATAGCAATAGAATAAGACAACACGTCACTTAACAAGCATTAAATATCATTGACGTCTCTGATTGCGGCAATTCGGTCTATAAACTATCAAAAAATAACTTGAAGGGAACAGCGTCGCTATTGCCTAACGCACTCGCAATCTCAATTGGCTTCAAAGCGGAACAATTGTTTTCATTTTGTATGCAGACAAGCCTTCGATTTTCAAAATGAAAACGATTGCGATTGCGAGTGCGTTAAGCAATAGCCCCTCGGTTCTTAGATTGTTTTGGTTGGGGCGTGTAAGAGATATCAGCTCTAAAAGTGTGGATCACCATTCGTGTCGATGTTTTTAATCTTTTTAATAGCAACTAGCGACCCACCCTTGCTTCGCTTTGGTTTATGTGACTTTTCAGTAACACCCGTACATAAACCAAAATTTATTATAAATAAATATATAAATATAAGGAGACAATCTCACACCAATTGACCTAGTCCCAAACTAAGCTCTAGGCTTGTACTATGGGTACTAGACAACGATATAAATACTTATATAGAGAAATATATACTTAAATACTTAGAAAACATCCATGACTCTGGAACAAAATGTTCGCGCTCATCACACAAATATCTGCCCTTACCGGGATTCGAACCCAGGACCGCTAGCTTCGTAGGCAGGGTCACTACCCACTAGGCCAGCGCGTCGTCAACCTTATATTATATTTAAAAACCTTCCTCTTGAATCACTATCTATTGATGAAAAACGCATTAAAATCCGTTGCGTTGTTTGAAAGATATAAGCGTACATACTGAGGGACAGATAGAGGGAAGCAACTTTGTTTTATACTATGTAAAGAATTTACTTACATGGTAATCCACTTCATAGTCCTCGTGGTGTTCATCCAAGCTCTGATGCGATATGGCTGGCTTGAAGCTGTAGGCGTCCAGGTCATGACCTTCGTAGCCAGGATAGTTTTCGTATTGGGCCAGCGTCGAGGCCACCAGCAGGAAGAAAGGGAGAGTTCGCTGAGGAAAGGAGTTGATTATATTAGATAAAAGTTACTTATATGCTTGGTTAAGGGGCCGGAGCTTGAGGGAGGAAAAATGGCTACCAACAAAAGTCTTTGAAAAAATCTCTCGGATATATTTTAAAATGTAAATGGCTATTTAATGAAATGTACTAGAATTAAGCCATATTCATCTCTTACCGTCATCTATAGTTTCATCTGAGTACGTAATTACGTGAATGTAAACAAACAAGATCACGAGGCTCGTGTGAGTGCTGAAAAACCACAGATTCAATATATTCAATATATTTTGTGTCTGTGATCAGATTCGATTTATTAAATTTAGTCACGCTATTTGTTTAAAACGAACCTGCTACCTGGCAATGTATCTGATCATGATTCAACTAAATATAATTCACAACGGAAGCCTGAAAAACAGGCATTAACACATAATTACTGCACATTAAATTAAAATTTAAGCAAATTGCAGTATAAATAACTCATTTTCCTTCCGCGATACCATCGCGTGCGCAATCGTGTACGCGACGCCATTAAGTCGGCCGTGTTCGGCTGTTTCCGGGTGTTTCCGGATTACATGCGTAATGGCCGCGGTTTCGGTTGGGAACGTTGGCGAATTTGAAATTCGAAAATGATAGTTTTTAATTCCGAAAAAGGGTTATGTTGCCAGTGTTTACGTATGTACTTTTTTTTATGAAATAGAAGGATAAAATACCTAGGATTGTTTGTTGAATTACCACCTTTATTAATTTGAAATAAAGTTCCAAGTTCTGTGGCAATCGTTAGTAGAATGCCAACGGTACTTGTATACCCTACCCAATTAAAAGCATATAATAACTAGCTATCTGATTTCAATAAAAAAATCAACATATTCATATGCATGAATGCATATTGACACCGAGCAAGTCATGAAAACGCAATATGGTAATACATGTTTGATGTATAGATAAACAGAGAAATCTGTTAGATAATGGCCCGATTTGTATGTAAACATTGTGTCAATCTGTCTGTCGGTTTTGCGTGTGTTTTTCACTGCAAATTCTGCATGGATCAATGCATAATTGCTTTAAAAGTATATGTTAATATTGTTGATGGGCATTTAAAAACCATTTCGAGGATATAGGTTTACTGACCCCACATTCAAATGTTTTAAGTCGTTCTGTTGTTGTTAATGACCTTTTGGGGATTTGTAAAAAAAAAGTACACAACCATGGTCCTAGCCTGCAACAATAGTCCAATTTTCCTCATTTCATTTTTCTAAAGTATGATACTCGTACCTTACTGCTATTATTGCTGGGTATATGTACTGTTTGGCCTAAAATCGATTGCTCTAAATTCAAGCTATAGCTAAAGCTATCATATTTT
The DNA here is from genome assembly GCA_963966035.1 of Acleris laterana. NCBI lineage: Eukaryota > Metazoa > Arthropoda > Insecta > Lepidoptera > Tortricidae > Acleris > Acleris laterana. The sequence goes on from OZ014461.1 coordinate 2,545,402, forward strand.
TAGAATAATGCGATAAGTAAAATTGGACTACTGTTGCAGGCCAGGCCCATAGATGTGTAATTTTTCGGTTCCTCAATTTCTAAAATTATAAAAAGTCCTTATACCTATAAATGCAAAGTGAATCGAAATATTTCCTTAAAATGGTGGTACTAATATTATAAATGCGAAAGTTTGTACGTTAGCTAATAGTCTGGATTAACACATAGGTTACGTTTCGTTACGGAAAATTTAGTAGTTTCCCAAGGAATAACTATAGATGGAATCTCCCGCAACAGGCCGAGTAACTTCTACGCTGGCCAAGTCGCGGTTAGAAGCTAGTTTTCAATAAAACTGAAATACTTTTATGTCCCCGGTTATGATTTCCCCGTGTGGTAGCCGGATTAGAATAGTGCCACTCCGTATCTTTCCGTGGATGTCGGTAATAAAGGCGTGTAGTACTGTTAGGCGATGGGCTTGCAACCTGTCACTAATACACTGGTAAACATCTACGCCTAAGTGTGCAAAATGTGGTTACAGAACTATCAAAAAGTTTTTATAGTTGTTGGAAATTCTGTAGCTCTGCCTACCCCACTCTGGGAATAAAGGCGCGAGTTTATGTATGTATGTACTTTTATGTCTCCCAATAGTAATAAAAATATATTCGAAAAGCGAATACTATCATTACATTAAATTGCAATCATGTAAAGTGAAAGCACATGAGTGATTACACTTTAATCTCTCCGTGTCTATGGAAACCACTTTGTCATACATTATGTCACTCGGATTTCATGTGCGATTACCAAACAATGTTCGAGTCAGCGTTGATAATTACGAACTCGTGAACTGTTTACTGACGCTTTCGAGATAAGCGTGTTAGATACTGACGGTCCGCCTTGGCTTCGCCCGGTTTAGATCTATGTATTAGGAAAGATATTTGACGACGCGCTGGCCTAGTGGGTAGTGACCCTGCCTACGAAGCTAGCGGTCCTGGGTTCGAATCCCCGTAAGGGCGGATATTTGTGTGATGAGCGCGAATATTTGTTCCTGTGTCATAGATGTTTTCTATGTATTTAAGTATATATTTCTCTATATAAGTATTTATATCGTTGTCTAGTACCCATAGTACAAGCCTAGAGCTTAGTTTGGGACTAGGTCAATTGGTGTGAGATTGTCCTCTTATATTTATTTATTTATTCTATCAAAAATATAAAATATATCAGGGGAAGAATTGATACAAATTGACTAAGCTCTACTAGCCTTGTACTATTTGCACAGTTAAAGTCACAAATATGTATACACCGCAGTGTCGAAAATATGTACATGTGTACCGAACCCGGTACCGCCAGCTTTGTAGGCAAGGTACTACCAAGTCAATGTATTGGGTTGTTACGAATCTTTATAGCTACGTCTTGTCCGTCTGTCTATCTGTCTCTTTAACATAAACTACTCGTACCAAAGTCCCAAGCTGTTATATATTTATTCTCAGGAAGAGAAAGTAATACATACTTAGGATACATAGAAAACATCTAAAACTCGGAAACGAATACTTGCGGTCATCACAAACATATATGCCCTTACGTAGAATCAAACCTGGGACCGCTAGCAACGTAGGCAGGGTACCAACCACATCGCCACACGTTACATAATTCGCACTCCTATGTCAAAACAGTATCAACTCAAAATCCTTATGTACGAGTATGATGTATGTATGTATGTATGTAAACACTTTATTGTACAAACAAGAGATAACAATTATAAAATAGACAAAAATATAACAGGGATGTACAAAGGCGAACTTATCCCTTTAAGGGATCTCTTCCAGTTAACCTTTGAGCGATTGAGAAATAATGAGTGTTGTTTCAAGCTCATTTAAGTTTTTTTTTATGGCATAGAGAAGACAAACGAGCATACAGGCCACCTGATGGTAAGTGGAAACTGTGACCCATAGACATTCGCATTCACAAGACTGCAATGCAATCCTAAGACTGCAAATGCGTTGCCAACCCTGAGGACTAAGATGGATGCCTCTATTCTAGTCATTTCACCGGCTGTCTTATCCCCAAACCGGAACACAACAATGCGAACACTGCTGTTTCACGGTAGGTTAATGGATAAGATAGTGGTAGCGATCCGGACGGACCCTGCACAAGGTCCTACCACCCGCACAAAGTATTAAAGTTGATTTTAGAATACACTTGTATTTTGAGTTACTACTGTTTTATATATGTATGTTATATATATGTTAGTCATTGCAACAGAAAACCATACGATTTCCTGCTACAAATTGGCTAGTTACTAGCGAACCGCATGGTGCGTGTCGTAATCTTGTGGTGATGTACTTGCAGCCAATGCAACAGACTGACTCGCCACGTGCGTACATAACTGATGGCTTTGCTTGTGTGGCCTACCGCAGAATAATCTACTACTGCCCTCTTAAATCAAAAGGACGCATGTGCAATGTGTCAAAGTAAATTTAACCCTCCATATTAAGAAATTAGGTCACTAATACAATATGAGGTTCTAAGAGACTTACGCTCTTTTTTCTAAAGAAGGCAGACTAAAACTGCGTTGTAATAGTATATAAGCATTTTAACCCTTTAACGTGTTGTCAGCTGTCTAGCATTCGGGAATAGAACTACAATACTCGTATTCATTCATAAGACTCATTTTAATTTAATTGTGGTCAGAAATATCTTCTGCCAACCCTTCAAGGGTTAAATTCAATGTTGTTGACAATAGAGTACAGAATGCTTCGACTCCTATATTGCAGTTAGATGGAATCCCTCCTTAGTATTGCTGCAGCATCATCGGGTCATTTAACATCGTAAGGTCTACCGTAACAGCCAGTTTTTTGTCAGTGGGACTTTGAATCTACCATCAAGATAGTAAAGTTCAATTACGTTTCGAAAAAAACATTTTCAGTTTATGAAGAAATAAAAATAAACTTTATCATTTATATTGCAATACAGTTTTAATTTTATATGCCTTGATAATGAACATCGTATTGCACGCTGTGCCTTACGAGGGTAAAGGCCCGATTTGACAGCTGTCAACACAGTAGGCATATGTTTTTGATGCCGCCTGTACTTTTTTTGCAATGTCTTTGTCTGCTTTTCAAAACGAAACTAATGAGCCACAATACAGTACGTGTACGTTAAGAATGGCAGAGAACCTGTCGCCATTTTCCGACCCCATCATCAGATCACCTCTTTAAAACCATATGGGCGTATGGGGTTCAAATTTCAGTCCACGGGAACCGGTTCAAATAAATCAATTGATTTGCAAATTTTAACTTGGCAAAGGTTAATGTTTAATTTATCTCTACATCTTAAGAGGACTGTGATCAGATCTTTATTTGCGTAGCTGTCAAAAATTTCCACAAAAATGTAGTTCTGACGATTACTTTCCTTTCCCCTTAAATAAAATCCAGTTATCACGATTTTTGAATATGTTGTAGTTATTATGAAAAACTAGATTTGTACATTTCTGTTTTTGTGGGAATCATTTCTAAACCTAGTTTTTCATAATAACTACAACATACATACATACATTAAATCACACCTGTTTCCCAGAGGTAGCCAGAGATCACTTCTTTCCACCTCCCACGATCTTGCTTGACAAATTTCTTTCGTTTCTTCCACATTCATACATCGAGTCATCGAGTAATTCTGAAGGTGTTTTTTGACCATTTCATCTGATATAATATGGTTAACTTAGAGACTATGATTCTTTCAAAATCGTCCCTAAAATATATTTCGGACTAGCCTATTGAGCTCAATTTGAAGTAAATATTTCAGCAACTCCTAAAGTACAATTTTTAAAATGCAATAGGTTTATATGCAGCCAAAACATGTTAACTAAGTGTCCCCTTCATGTTTACCCGAATGAGCATCCTCAGAATAAATATGATAGGTTTTTGATTTCACACAAAAGCGACTTTTTACGTAATGCTTTGGTTTCCCATCAATGTCTGGTGCGAGCGGGAGGAGACTTTCATACATCAAGTCATGCACGCATGTCGGTTTCGGGTACTTAAGATTCGGCCCTTTTCTAGTATTTCTCCGATTTGATTGAATATCTACAACATAGTTGAAAATCGTAAACTCTAACTAGGTTTAGGCTGCGTTTCCACCAGACCTGTGGCAACTAAGCGGTGATGCGAGGAAAAATCAACCAATAGGATAGTGAGGCTAGTAAAACAAAGTAATCCTATTGGTGGATAGAACAAGGCTCCGCGCGTGGTTGCCGAGTAAGAATAGTGCCACTCCATGTCCTCCCGTGGATGTCGTAAGACACGACTAAGGGAATAAAGGCTGTGTAGTACTGTCAGGCGATGGGCTTGCAACCTGTCACTAATACACTGGTAAACATCTTAGCCTAATTGTGCAAAATGCGGTTACAGAATTATTAACAAGTTTTTAGAGTTGTTAGTAATTCTGTGGCTCTGCCTACCCCACTCTGGGAATAATGGCGTGAGCTTATGTATGTATGTGTATGTATGTACAAAGCTAAAGCTTACTTTGGGACTAGGTCAATTCGTGCGAGATTGTCCCCCGATTTATTTTAAAATTCCCAAATAACAAATAACAGACGGTTAATAAGCCAAGCTTCGCGCCGTAGCAAAAAATCAAGTGTAAGTGAAAACTGCTCGCGTGAGTGCTGTCACGCGAACCTGCCGCATTAGATACGATAAAGTGAAGGAAATGTAATAAATACCCGAGCATCGGTTCCTCGAGTTGACTCAGCATGTATGGATTGTTTTGTACCCGAATCTTTTCTAAGAAGAATGGTTTGTGCGGATGGGCAAAACACAAGGCCACGTTAAACTTAAATTATGATTTACATCATTATTAACAATATAAAGTTATGTTTTTATTTGATAGGACTAAAGACCTGACGCCGTTTATGCGGATGATGGTTCAGCCTGAAAATTAGGCCTTAAAACGTTAACTTTGGGTATCTCCACAAAAAATATGGTAACCTAAATCTGTGTGACATGACATGACCCAGCCAGTAATCAGAAACATTAAAAAAATATTCCCGGTCAATCAAGGAGTGCATCATTGTTGAGTTAATCGTTTGATCACAAGCAAAATTTGAAGTGTGAAAATACTTTTTAGATTTGCGAGGATAAGGCTTACCTACTGGGTAGTGATTCTCCGAACAACGACGGTCGGACGGACGGACGAGTGAATGTCCAAGCGGTGAGTATAAGTAGTCCCGTCCCCGTTATTTTCAATTTAGCAGCATGGTTTCTGCCGATGAATCAAACGTATAAGGCTGCTTAATTGAATATGTACGCACCAAAATGTGTTTTGTTCGCTCTGGCGGGACTACTTAAACTCGCCGCTGCGATTTCGCTCGTTCGTCCGCCCGTCCGTTGTTTTTGAGAGAATAACACCCCTGACCCACATGAAATTCTCAGATGCTCAGTAAATAATTTATTGTTCGTCTTTGACATAGTATGTTTAGGCTGGTGTTAGAACCAAAAAATGTTAACGGCTACAAAATAGAAAAATATTAATTACGAACAAAATCATTCCGCTTCTGCTTTAAATAGTCTATCCCATCTACACTAATATGAGGGAATATTTGTATTTTTGTGTATATGTTTGTAATGAATAAACTCAAAAACTACTGCGCCGATTTCAAAAATTATTTCACCATTGGAAAGCTACATTCACCCTGAGTGACATAGGTTATGTTTTATTTTTCTGCGTGGACGGAGTCGCGCGCAACAGCAAGTTTTTGTATAAAAACACTTTTTTTTTGCCATTTTGGTAACCATTTCTTGGCACAGTCCAAATCAACAGATATTCCTCCTAACCCTAAGCTCCCCTTTCATATGTTTGTTCCATTTGTTTCCGAACGAGATATGAGAGAAACGTAATATTGTAATGAAAGAACGCATCGGGTTTTCCTCGAGTCGATTGCTTAGTCGAATATAGGAAAATAATGTTGGATAAATAGGCTTTATTTACGTGAACACAAGTTTTTCTTGGATATGTAATCTGTTCTTTTCAGGGGTTTTACTCGCTAAAATCATAATGCTTTTGATATGTTATTGTATTGTTAACGTTACGGTAGCTTTTTACTTTGTACAATAATACCTGGTAGAATAGAGCCCCTGGTCCTCTTTGTTTTGAAACCCCCCAAGCAAAAAGAGGGGTGTTATAAGTTAGTTCATAGTTCATAGTTCATTTTATTGATAATAATAATTACAGGTCAAGTAAATCTTTCTTATTATATAATGCCTTCTCTACAAGCCATTTCTGAAGCTTGTATTTAAATGTCGACAGGTTATTTGCAGCCATAATATTGTCAGGAAGGTGATTATATATCTTAGGGCCCATGACGAGTGTGAGTTAGATCGCTATGTGCGCGTATGTGTGCGGGTGTGTGTCTGTCTGTTGCACTGTAGCTCTTAAACGGGTGAACCGATTTAGATTCGTCGATTTTTAGGGTTCCGTACTAAAATGGTAAAGAAGGAACCCCTATGGTAAGACTTCGGTGTCTGACTGTATATCACAGCAATTTTTCTCAGAAACTATAGAAGCTATCAACTTGAAATTTGGCATAGTTGTACAACTTGCTTGCCCTCATCTGTTTTTAGGAAAAAATATGTAATTATTTTTCTAAATATTTTAAAAAAGGGGTCTTGCATGGGAAGTTGAAAAATTAAAGTGATTTGATTCATGATTATAGTTAATGGGGTATCATATGAAAGGGCTCCTCTGCACATTTCAAAACTATTATTTTTATAATTTTCCGTGACGTACTTTTTGATTTAGTCAAGAATTTGCAAAAAATTACCGTCATTCTAAACGTGCTTTTGATTTGGCCCTTATTCAGTATCGCGAATGCCCCAAGAAAGTGGTCTACCAGTACTGACAAACGTTTCTGTGAGATCTAATCACCGCTAAGGTTGACACTTGTCACTGTCGTATATTATTGCAAGGGATAATCGAACTTGTTGTATCATGACGTGCAAATGAACTTCAACCGTAGGGTGCTCGACCACATTTTTGGCCGGCTGTACGGTCACGAGCGTTAATTTGGGACCATATTCAAGAAAAATGTCCTTGTAGTCGTCAAAGTCATTAAAGATGTCAAGTCATTTATAACTTTTAGGAAACTCAACTTTATTGTTGTAGAATATCAGATTGACTTTGGACCTAAGGTGGATACCAAATTTAATCTCGTGACTGTACGTGCGTCTAGGACGTCCCTTACCGACATCTCCGCTCACGCTCGCTCGCCATATCCCTTAAAACTCGGAATTGTATACCTACCTTTTGTTAGATTGAGGGTAATTTTTGGATTTAATAAGCGTGTTTGGTTAGGATGAAAGTTATTAACTACTTTATAGAGCAGGAAATAAAGGGTTAACCTGTGGTTTAACCTTTTAAACGTTAACATTTTAAATACGCGTGGTTTGATTGAAGTAATTTTATTAACGGAGCACTTACTTTGCATATCTAGTAACTGCCCTGTGTGACAAATAGGTAGTTGTGGAAAACTTAAAGGGAGGTCTTTGAACAGTAGAGGGAATAATTGCAAGTTAATAAAGACACTGTCCACTATTTGATCTTTTTATTAGCCGCACATTCGGTAGAACAAGGGCACAATGGCCAATGTGATACAAGTACAATTGTGCCCTTGTCCTACCAAAGGTAAGACCTGATGTGAAATAAGGGACGAGGTTTTAGGTATACAGATGTTTTGCATAAATATAGGTCATCGTATTTGGGCGGGGAAATTTGTATATTCGTCTTGCTTTCTCAATTAGCTTGTCCATGAGTAAAAACTGTTAAGAATTAACATTTTATTTTTCCCATAAAATATAAGTAATTATCTATACGTCAGGACTTTTTCATATTTTTTGAATTATTAACTTCGGAGATAAAGGGGGGAGGGGCGATAATTTATTTGTACATTTTTGGTTATAAATAAAAAGTACATCACAAAAAATGAAAAAATAGTTTAAAAATGTGCAGATTTGCTTTAATAAAACCACTCTCATTTTTCAACCCCCCCATTCTAGACCCCTTATAATTTTTTTTTTACTAAATACAGATGCGGGCAAGCAAGTTGTACTACTATGCCAAATTTAAAACTGATAGCATTTATAATTGCTGAGAAACCTTCGTTGTCTGTCTGTCTGTCTGTGACGTAAGTACATACATACATCGAAGTCTCACCGTAAGGGTTCCTTTTTTACTATTTTGGTACGAAACCCTAAAAAACTTAGTTAAGTATTATGTTTTTTTTCTCAGTACAATGATAAAATTGATAATTACATAATTAGGCATAATTTTGGTAAGACAACGTTTTCAAAAAATAATAATCATGGATTCTGTCAGTCAGAAGTTTAAAATTAATGTTAAGTTCTGATTTCTCGTGACTAATCTAAAATTGAATCTCAACGTTTTGAACTCTTTAAAGGTATCATGATATCATTTTATGACACGCGATCTAAGTAATTTTTTTATTCACTTTCTATTCTTTACATGTCACAAAATCTTAAAAAATATCTTACTATGCTGTTTAGTCAATTCGGCTATAAAAACAATGTTTACTCACGAAATGTCTCGTACTCAAAGACATCTTAGAAACAAAATTAACTCCTTCCATTTTCAAACTTGTGTACAGTCAGCAGCGGAAGTAGCTACGCAACCGAAGGGGTCAAAATGATCTGCACTTTACTTCTCTACTATCAAGAGAATACGTCGTGTCTAGATCATTTTGAGCATGTTATTCTGCTTAGCTACTTTTGATGCTGACTGTACTTATGAGAGGAAACAACTCATCGTCACACTCGTCACTAAGTAAACTATCTACTTAATTACTATTGTTTTTTACATACATACATACATACATAAACTCAGGCCTTTATTCCCAGAGTGGGGTAGGCAGAGCTACAGAATTTCCAACAATTATAAAAGCTTTTTGATAATTCTGTAACCACATTTTGCACACTTAGGCTAAGATGTTTACCAGTGTATTACTGACAGGTTGCAAGCCCATCGCCTAACAGTACTACACGCCTTTATTACCTTAGTCGGCTTTTACGACATCCACGGGAAGACATGGAGTGGCAACTATATTGTTTTTTATTCATTTGTAAGTTGGTAATTATTTAATACGTGTCTATCATTGCGCAGTAAAATCAATGATTTGCAAATGGTAGCAATTTATTCATCACTACTTAAATTTTACTAGGTACATTTTGAAAAATCACTTAAAGATGGCGATCCTAAAAGTCCTTCTAAAAGCTACTAGTGATCCATATTAACCAAAAAAAAGTTTACTCACAATTGTAATTTCCATAATTCCGTATTTTCTGCACTCGCACGAGACGCCTTGTTAGCGAAATGTAAATTATTTCACTCGCCCACCAACTTATATCCAAGAAATAGTTAATTCCATTCCCCCCTTTTGTCTCCCCCCCTTTGCGAGATGACCGATCGGTAGGTTGCGGTGGTATTCTCGATCGAAATGGCAAATGTCTAACTGTGTTAGTCGTTATTAGTTTCTTGCACGCGAAATAGCTTACACATAGAAAAGTTATGGTTTCTTTCTATGGAGACACAACGATATAATCTATATCAGTACAGTCAAGGAAATTGATCCCTAGACCATTTCGGACCATGTCAAAGTGACACTGTAAATAAAATCATAAGAAGTCTCTTACGTTTTGATTGATTGCGTCACTACACTATGACATAGTCCAACATGGTCTAGGAATCAATTTCCTTTACTGTACCTAGTCTTATTACTTATATCAAAAAATAGATTGGTAAGTTTTTAACGATGTTCCTCATTAATCCATGTAGATTTATGGCAACGACAGTTAAAAAAAAAAAAATCAAATTTTTTAAATGTGGAAAATGGAGCCAAAATGCTTTAAAATTTATTTTGGTCTATTTTTAAGCAAATTATTTTCCATGTAAGGTTGTCTAGAAGATAACGCTATTTAGTGATAAGTTCGATTGTTGAATTGCACATTTTTTTTTGTATTGCTTTCCCTGCTTTGTATGTTGTGTTTAATTAAAATATTTGTGTTGTATTATATAGAAGTAGCATTATCGTCCATTTACTTCCTCAACCTTTTATCTGATCAAATAGTTATATATGAAAGTAATCTTTATTCCTTAGGGAACATGAGTGCTTTTCCTATCTATTCGATCAGATACGAGGTTGAGAAAGTAAATCGACGATATTGTTGATACGATATAGGTATTCTTCGAAACTTGCCTTTGCTGCGTTTGAGAATAACACCCCTGGACACAGTTGTGATTATATGATTCACAATTTCCAAACTTGTTTCTATCAGATTAATAGCGTAGTTACCAGGAATTTTCGGACAGTTGATCAAAACAGTACCTCGCAAACTTTGATATATTTTGGAAATAAAACAGGTTCTTAGCCTTTCGGCTGAAACGATGACTAGGGTTTGCAATATTCGTTCAATTTTAGTATTCGAATAATACGAATATTTAGATTTCCAACATTCGAATATTCGAATATTTCGAATAATTCGAATATTTTTGAAAATTAAACAAAATAATGATTCTAAGTTGTGTAATTGTAAAATATGTGATGTTAATTTAAAATGTAATGACCTTACAATTCAAAAAAACATTTATGGTATCTTCTCCAGATACCTAGCATTTAGCCGAACTTGCTACCCTTTTACCAATTACGGTACGGTATTTAGTTCTTTTTAGGGAGTTTGATTTTGGCAAGGATAAAGCAAAATAGGTAATATATTGTTTGTCTTACATTTGTAGTTATTTTTAATATTTAAATCTATTTCCACGAACTCGTTAATATGGAGGATAATTAATCCTGGCATTTTGTTAATGTTTTGCTAAGGGAAATAATTACAGACAAATTTGTGCACTATTCGAAATATTCGTTTTATTCGAATAATGAATATTGTCGAATTCGAATAACATTTATGGCGAATAATTCGAATAATTCGAATAATCGAATATTCGAATATTCGAATTGCAAACCCTAACGATGACGGCTTCTAGTAAAGACTGCTGATACTTGAGTATCACTAATGTCGATGCCTTTAAGACTGCGCCGAGCAAACGTCGAGCGTCCCGTGGCGCCCTATTACTATTATTGTGTTTTCTAATTAACTAAAGAATTTCCTTGCAATCAGACGATACGTTTATGTAGCACAAGTAAAAACACAATTTATGGGATACGTAACAAACTTTAATAACACCTTTTCCCGTTAAGTTGATAATTCGAAAGTGAATTGTTCTTAAGCTATGTGATACTCGTATACCCTATAAGTTGTGTTTTCATTTGTAGTACAAAAACCTACCGACCAATTTTAAGAAAATACTTTAGTTAATTAGAAAACACAATAATAGTAATGAGGGCGCCACTGTATACATCCGGCGTACGCTCGGTCTTAAAAACGTAATGATTCTTCTTATCTATTTGTGTATATGAAAAAGCTTTACGTTAAAGAGGGCTTTCTTTGTGAAGAGTTGAGTTTGCAAGTTATAATTCAGTTTACAAGTCATTATGTATTTACATTTTCTTTCTGTTTTGGCAACCATGATGTCTTTCGCTGCAGTTGTTTTAATTTTTTATCGACTCTACCTATTAAAACTTTAAAGTTAAAATAACGTAGATTTTTGTGCAGAATATTGATATATCATATACTTAAGTACCTATTAATTTTGAACAAAGTATCAGATAGTCGCCATTAAACTTATCGGACTAGACAAGGTGCTTCAAAATACCTGAGAACGTTATCCCCTTTAACAATAGAACATATTTAACAATGGAGTTTAGGTTTGAGGTCAGATCAATTGGAGCTTGTCTGCTTCGATATATTGGATTCGTACTATAGACCAGGGTAGAAGCCTTTAAAAATAATAAAAAGTGAAAAAAAATAATAGTAGGATGAAACCCATTGGAAAAGGAGGGAAATATTATAAAAATGAAAGGAAAAATAATTTACGGGCGATCTGAGGTCGGGAAGGGGATGGGGGTGAGTTTTTAAGGGTAAAAAACGGTTTTTCTCGATTTCCGGCAAAACTAAAAGTCCTATCGAAAAAAGTCAAATGGCAAAGTTGTAGGTAATAAAAAGATCTAAAACTTTTGTATTTACACTTTTTTCACATAACCTCAAAATTTATGTGAAAAATCCAAAAAACCAAGTTTTTGGTTTTTTATTTTTATCTTTTACAAATTTTTGTTTTTTTTTAACGAAATTTGGTGAAAACTTACCTTTTTATGTCCCAAATATGCTGTAATTTATTTGATTAAAAATATTTATTTTTTTACCTTATTTTGAATTAATATCGAAAAAACACCCTAATTTTCAATCGAAAATTCACCCGTCAAAATATCAGCTTTTTTCAAAAAGTTGGTATGGTTTCTGTTCGTTGAAATCTCTACTTTCCGATGGTGAAAAAAAAATATATATGTTAGTACAGTAAATCTTCTCAGAAAATGCAATCATCCATACTGATAATCTGAAAAGACAAAATCGAATTAATAATGCCTTCACTATTTTATCGTGAATAAAATCCCATGGAAAAAAAAAATTAAAGAAATAAATGTCAAAATGTATAAAAAATATATTATTATTATTAATCTATTAAAAATGTATAAAATATACCTTTTGATGGGCTACAATTTTTCGTAGGTCACTCAGGTATATCTACTCAGGTATATATAATTTATCTTAAAATAGTTATAAATAGTCATCTACGCATATAATATATTTATTATTATATATATATACACGGTATTTCGTGGAGAAGTGGGGGAGGGGCTAGGCGGGTCTGGGTCTTACTACATACATACCTACTATTATATACTATATATTTCGTAGCAGCTGTTACAACCGTTAGCCTAACCAGTATTCGATATATTTTTAATAACAAACTTTTGGCTGATATCCATATATATTTTATACATTTTTAATAGATTTATAATAATAATATATTTTTTATACATTTTGACATTTATTTCTTTAATATTTTTTTTTCATGGGAGTTTATTCACGATAAAATAGTGAAGGCATTATTAATTCGATTTTGTCTTTTCAGATTATCAGTATGGATGATTGCATTTTCTGAGAAGATTTACTGTAGTAACATGTATATTTTTTTTCACCATCGGAAAGTAGAGATTTCAACGAACAGAAACCATACCAACTTTCTGAAAAAAGCTGATATTTTGACGGGTGAATTTTCGATTGAAAATTAGGGTGTTTTTTCGATATTAATTCAAAATAAGGTAAAAAAATAAATATTTTTAATCAAATAAATTACAGCATATTTGGGACATAAAAAGGTAAGTTTTCACCAAATTTCGTTAAAAAAAAACAAAAATTTGTAAAAGATAAAAATAAAAAACCAAAAACTTGGTTTTTTGGATTTTTCACATAAATTTTGAGGTTATGTGAAAAAAGTGTAAATACAAAAGTTTTAGATCTTTTTATTACCTACAACTTTGCCATTTGACTTTTTTCGATAGGACTTTTAGTTTTGCCGGAAATCGAGAAAAACCGTTTTTTACCCTTAAAAACTCACCCCCATCCCCTTCCCGACCTCAGATCGCCCGTAAATTATTTTTCCTTTTATTTTTATAATATTCCCCTCCTTTTCTAATGGGTTTCATCCTACTATTATTTTTTTTGGTTTTAAAAATTATCGACCCTGGTCTACTAACAATCATTAAGTTTCGGAAACAATGTAATAAGAGCTAGAATGAGATATAATTAATAATCAGGTTACGTATTTAATTACACAATTAGTGCTAACGTCTAACGATAATCTGAAATATTATATTTTAGGATCCGGGGTGTTGTTTCCAAAGTTCCAATAAACAGGATTTAATAAATACAATACAATACAAACACCAAAAAAAATACAGAATTCGGAACAGTAAATTATGGATACACTAGGCGGTCTTAATGCTAAATAGCGATCTCTTCCGGACAATCTTGGATAAAGACTGGGATAAGGAAGGACACAGATACATTACTCAAACTGAATTACGAAACAAAATCTACTTATACCAGTATATGTATAGACTAACAAGTTAAGGTACCTAACTGTCCGATTCCAATTTGATTTATTTTTGTATATCTTAGAGAGTAGTCTAAAATAACGGACACGTATTTTTTTTAGCTGCCCAAACTCAACCTGTTCTGAGAAATGGTCCTCCAAAGTACTCAAAAGTGACCAAACCCTCTCTAACTTCTACAGAGTTTTTTTTTAATTTGCAATTTTCCTACAGGTTTGATTATTATGTTTAAGAACATGAAAAAATAATGTGTAGCTAACGATTTTTAAGTAATTAAGATATGTATAATATAGCTTAGAAGTGTCTAATATTCCTGACAAAATTTTGTTTGGTTTGCATTTGATCTTACTAAATGGGGAGATTCAAAAAAATAGCACACACTTGACTTTTTCTTCAGATTTGGGAAAAAAATTGCACGTTGGTTGAGATCATCATTCTGGACAAGAAAAAGTAGTACTCCCGATATGTCCCCAAAAATATGTATGGAATTGTTCCGTTTTGTTATCAAAATCCAATACGTTTCTTGGTAACAAAACGGACAATTCCATACATATTTTTGGGGACATATCGGGAGTACTATTATTTATTGTTCAGAATGACGATCACAACGAGCGTGCAGAATTTTTCTAAAATCTGAAGAAAAAGTCAAGGGTGTGCTATTTTTTTGAATCTCCCCAAATAATCCGCAAAATTAAATGTATGAAAACCACGGTTTCCATAAAATTCTCCATATAACGCAAATTTCATAGGTGAAGACCTTATATTATGACAGTGACAAGTGTCATCCTTAGCGATAATTTAGACCACTTTCTTGGTCGACCGTACAACTTCAGCACGGAGGCTGTCTGCCATCTGCCTACTAACGTGGCCTTAGCTTCTTGGAACACCTAGCGAGGTCATAATGAGACAGCTTGAAAAGGGTTATCATCGGTAGCCGTATGGCAGGAAAGAAGTTGAAGACCTATAGTCTGTGCCAATTGAAATCGGCAAAGATGTAAACACAATCAAACGAACCAATTTATCATTATTACTCGATAGTCCTTCGATAATTACGTGTTTTTAAGATCCGGTGAGATCTTAGTAATGATTTTTATACACTTGATCTTCACTTTCACATTAACTTTAAGATTAAATAACTATTAGTTTTACATTAAATCACGCCTGTTTCCCAGAGGGGTATGCAGAGATCACTTCTTTCCATTTGCTACAATCTTGAGAAATTTATTCGTTTTACGGTATTTTATATAAAAAAACGCTTGATGAATATTTGAGGTTATGTGTCAAACAGTACCAATTTGTTTACATCTTTGGCAGTTTCAATTTACCCAGACTATATGCCTGCGAGATGGTCTAAAGAAACAAATTAAAACAACTTTAAAAAAGCCAATTGCAATGTCGTCTACGTACATAATCCTTTAGCCTAATGTCATCAAAGTGAAAGCAAAGATGGAATACAACTAAAACACCATAACTTTAGAAAGAAGACCAATCCAAATTGAATCCTAACTTACTTGTATAAAGTTCTGAATTGAATATTGCTTCTATTCACAAATAGGTGCGATGTATGTATATAGTTATGCAAATGGAAACAGCGCAGCAACAATATTTCATTATTATCGAACAGGGGGGTTATTATGACATGGATATGCAGTTAATTTAATGGTGAGCGTAAAGGACGCAGCTATAGCAGTTGCATGACTCTGTCCTTTTCTCTCAGCGTAAAATGAATTGCACAGACACGTCATAGTAACCCCACAGTATTAGTTAGCATTACAATTGTAAATTATTGTTTAGTGGGAAGCGGTAAAGTGAAACATTTCGCACTATGTTTCTGGATACGTTGTGCGTTGACGAAATGTTCTTTTATTTGTCAGTGTTACGTGTTTTGGGGTTGTATGTATGTAAACTTTTTATTGTAGGTACAAAACACAGAAATTCAAAATACAATAGTTTCAGAATAGGATACAAATGCGAACTTATCCCTTTATAGGATCTCTTCCAGCTAACCTTTGTGTTATTGAGGAAAATAAGTAAAATAGAATGTGGCGATAAGTACAAAAACAAGGTTTACAGAAACTGCGTGAACTACATTTTAGAGTTAGACCTAAAATAATGAATAAAAGTAGTATTTTGTAAAGATAGTGTTAGAGATAAAACTTAAGTTCGGGGTCGAAATATTCTATTGACACATTAAAGTAATTCCCATTTACAGCTAAAACTATAAAGTATTATATAAATAGAAACCGCCGTATAAGAATCATTCCGATTAAATTTGCTTCCTTTAAAAATAAAAGCATCCGACTTAGTCAACCCGTTTGTTTGGGATCTAAAGTGCCACAGTGAGAGACAGAGAGGTTTTGCGGGTGGCAGGACCTTGTGCAGGGCCCGTCCGGATCGCTACCACCATCTTATCCATTAACCTACCGCCAAACAGCAGTGTTCGCATTGTTGTGTTCCGGTTTGGGGATAAGACAGCTGTTGAAATGACTAGTATAGAGGCATAGAGGTATTATTTTAAGTGCTTTAAGTGCCAAACAAATTTTATTTCATTTTTATTTTCATTTTCATTTCATTCCGTCTCACTCCTCAGGGTTGGCAACGCATTTGCAGTCTTAGGATTGCATTGCAGTCTTGTGAAAGCGAATGTCTATGGGTCACAGTTTCCACTTACCATCAGGTGGCCTGTGTGCTCGTTTGTCTTCTATAAGCCATAAAAAAAAAACTACACAGACCTTCTAAATTGCCACCAACACACGTAAAACTACTAACAACCCTCTTTTTGAATCGGGTTTAAAAAAAGTTGTTATGTAGTTTAATTCGTAGAAACTAGGCCAAACACAAGTGTAGACAACAACAGACAAACATACAATAATAGGTAATCCCTAAAATTACAACATTCGTTATTTTTCTTCGAGAATCCTATCTAAAGCTTGTAAGAGGAAACCAAGAATCTTTCTAATGATTTAATGAAGTCAAAAGCGAAGCCCTTTTCGGAATTTCCGCACTCTACTTAACAGTAATTAAAAAAAACCCTTTGACTTAGATAAATCTAATTTAATCATGTAAACAAAGGTCTTGAGTCGATTCAAGATAAACCCGAGTTTTATTCTATCCTGCAACCCACAAAGGCTCCAAGGGCTTTCACGGCAGAAAAAGGTTTCGGATGCCCGAGTTATATATCCCTGGTTAGTTTACAAAGGAAATCTTTATCTAAATACCTATAAAAAATGTAGTAAAGAAATGTTTATAATGGCAGTTATACATCTGAGAATAAGATTCGTTAAGTACCTGTAGTAACTTTGGCAACTAATATTGCTTACGAAGTGTCTCAAACAAGTTCCAAAGTTTGAATGAATAATAAATATTGACCACAAAGGGTATAGCCGGGTAAGCATGGCGAAACTGCCCTTAGCGAAAAAAATAATTTCCTTTTACTGGGTTATTAACCTTTACATATGTAGTGCTTTCACCAAAATTTAAGCCTCAAATCCTTCAGGTTTAAAAAAAAACCGCATAAAAAGAAATAACATTTTTATTTTATTTTAGCCAAAGTACTAATCCGATTTCTTTGTAATTTGGATATGTTGTATATACAATTAAGGTCGCTTTCTAAAAAAAAAAAAAAATAATTATCTCTTGAAAAAAATAGAAAAAAATCGAGTAAACAATTTTCAAAAAAATAAAAAAAATACGTGCGAAATTGCGACAGTTACCTAATTTACATATTTTATGTAAAATTTAATAATGTTTAACATATAATTTTTTTAATAACTAAAATCGGGATTAACAGTGTGAAAAACTTGAATTTGTAACATCCCATACATTCTTTTCAAACAAAATAACTTCTACGTATTACACTATGAAATTATATTTCCAACGCATTTTGAATTTGGAACGCGACTTATTTTACTGAGTGCATACTCTTGCGAACCTTAAAATCCGTGGCTGTATGCGGCTAGGGCTTACGGCATTCAGACAATTAAAAAAAAAAAAAAAAAGCGGGAATTGTACAATGGCACGAATTTTATACTGAGCGTTAACGATTGCGAGATGTCTGTTCCTTCATTTTTAAGTGCTCTGATTTTATACGACAAATATTATTTTGGTAAACGAACTAAAATTACGCCGTCTGTGTTATTGCTACAATTTGAATCGCTGTTACAACTGCGTAATAATACAAATATCGACGGTTCTGCGACTCAACCTCGTATATAGAATATATCCAGTATTAACTGACACTCACTAAGTACACGAGTGCATGTGTCAGTTTATACTGGACAAAATTCAATATACGAGGTTGAGTCACAGAACCGTCGATATATGTATGGGATATTAAAAAATGCGTACTCCGTAGCCGTATATATAGCCACAAAAGCAATTTATAGTGCAAAACGTCACATTTTAAATTCAAATTCGTTAAGATAGCGTTCAAAATATACTTCATTCATTTATTGTCAACTTGGTTTTGCTTGTATGAAGATAAAGTGTTATGGGATGTCACAAATTCGATTTTTCAAACTGTTAATCCCGTTTTTAGCTTTTGAAAAAAATATATGTTAAACATTCATTCTACATAAAATATGTAAATTTGGAAATTGTCGCAATCTCGCGCGTATTTTTTTTATTTTTTTAAAAATTGTTAACTCGTTTTTTTTTTGTTTTTTTTCAAGAGATAAATCATAAATTTTTTTTTAGAGCGTGACCTTAATTGTATATACAACATATCCAAATTACAAAGAAATCGGATTAGTAGGTACTTTGGCTAAAATAAAATAAAAATGTTATTTCTTTTTATGCGGTTTTTTTTTAAACCTGAAGGATTAGAGGCTTAAATTTTGGTGCAAGCACTACATATGTAAAGGTTAATAACCCAGTAAAAGGAAATTATTTTTTTCGCTAAGGGCAGTTTCGCCATGCTTACCCGGCTATACCCTTTTGGGAAAATCTCGCGGAAAATCATTTACCTTTTGCGACCGTGTTTTGGTAGCATCGTAATTAGTGATGTGCCGGCGGTAACTTACTTGTTACCAGTATAATACCATTTGGTAAAATACTCAGTAAATTACCAATGCTACCGGTAATATTACCAGAAGCGGACATAGAGATCGTGTATTTCTGTTTTGTTTTCTTTATTCATTTATTAAATACAGGGTGTCGGATCACTAGTGGTCCAAATGAAAAAATTAAATAGGTCACACCCAGGGCTACCAAAAACACCCCCATGTAAAGTTCAGCGATTTTTAGTACTTTCGGAGATATTGATCATATAGGCCCGTCACAAGATACGTCAAAGCAAACGACAAACCATAGAACACTGTCATTTTTGACACATCTCGAAACGAGCATTAGAGTTGAGATTAGTTTATTAATACGGCCCTAAGAGCTGATGATGTGATGATTGAGCCGGAAGGTGCCAATAGGATCTCCGCCGTAGATAACGTAGAGTAACCGAGTTTGGATTCGTTTGTTTGGTCTTGTTGCAGATGTTGATTATCAAAAAAAACAACTTTTTAAGGTTTTCGTGCACGAAGGGAGCCTAACGGGGATCTAATGATATGCCTACGCTGAAATGTACTGTTCCGTGTTTTGTTTTCTTTTGGTGTTCAATAAAGAGTACCTATTTGTATTGTATTGTATTGTACGCTGCCCATCCGTCCGTTCGTACGCCCTAACTTTAAAGATCTACCTTATCTTTTGAACCGTATTAGATAGCGGGTTGTTTTTTTCCAGAATATGTTATTACTGTAGATTTATTACATATATTAAATCACGCCTGTTTGTAGAGGGGTACGCAGAGACCACTTCTTTCCACTTGCTACGATCTTGACAAATTTATTTCGCTTCTTCCACATTCATACATCGAGTCATGCACGCACGTCGGTTTCGGGTACTTAAGATTCGGCCCTTTTCCAGTATTTCTCCGATATGACTCGAAAAAGTACGCCTAGGGCAGCCCCTTCTGACCCGTCCACTCACTTTCGATCTGTATATCTCTTTCGTCAATCTTAAGATTTATATTATTTATTTATTACAAATAAAAAAAAAACATAAGAAAGTGACATTATTAAGGGGGTACATAACACATTTTTGTTTAACGTATTTTTATTTCTGTTACATCGTAAAAATGGTAAAAACCTACAAGGGTCAAATTGAGTATGATTATAGTACAAACCCTGAAAAAACAACAATACTAAAAAAATGGTCAAGCGTGAGTTGGTCATGTGCTTATTCGATTCCAAATCGAATTCATATCGAAATATAATAATACCTGTGCGCTAGTCGTCGGACTTGGCCGGTTTTTTCTGACTACAAAAGCTATGATGCTAGTTTCCTGTGAACCCATGGACTGGTTTGGTTTACCTAAAGCGTAAATTGCATTCGCTTTTATAAAAGTTGCCTCCTATTCGTTTCTGCATAAATAAAGAACAAGAAGATATGTCAACGCCATACATTAAAATAAAACCGCCTTATTTGGAATGGTCACCAGGCGGCGTTAGTAAACTGGTTATGTACAGCGGTGACAGCACTAGATGTCGCTTATATCAATACGCCTTTTACGAACTATCGAATGTATTCGTCGCTCTGATAGATGTCGCTAGTGATGGTGTTCTAAAGAATCTGTTTTCGCAGTCAATAGATGTCACTTTACAAGCCATTGAAAAGAAAGAATATCTTATCCTAAAAATAGATTACACAAAAGATAAATAATAATATTCTGTTTTTTAAGAGCACACCTTCCTTACCTTACCATAGAGGAAATACAATATACTTAGGGCTTGTTGTTTGATCAGTAGTTAAACCATAACCATCCATAACCGAATAATTGTTAAAATTCGAAAATTTGACTAATTTCCTTGTGATTTAACCATGATTTATTATAACTTTTGACGTGACATGACAGACAGTGTTTAACATCATGACAGGTGCATAATAGAGTGATTATTTTAAAGATTAATTATTCTTTTTTTGTTCGGTAAATTATAACAATAAAGTGATAAACGATTGAGTTAGAAAGCTTCAGCATAGAGGAAATATAATAAATTTAAATATAAACTTCATGGCTTCAGTCACAAAAAAAGGTGCGTACACCTCGGGCGGTAGTAAAAATGGCTTTTGTTTGCTCTTGGGTCCAGCGTGTATTACATGCAATCCGAGACATTCTCCGTTTTACCATAGACGAAATATAAGTTTTACCGCCCTAGGTGAGTAATGCAGATTTCCTTGAGAAAAGGCAGGTTCAATAAAACGCATTCTATGTAAATGATTTCATTTATTTTGCAGTAGCCTAATTTTTTGCTGGTTTTGTATTAGATTTCTTTTGTGAGATTTACAAAAATAATTTATTTTGGTAACAATCATTATTCCCAAAACATAATTTATGTGCTCTGTACAATACATTTTTACTGAGTTTAAATAATCTGCGTTTAAAATACAAATTAAATGATTCAAAATAATTTTTTTTACATTTAATTTATGTTTAACAACATCAAAATGTCGCTCATAGTTCGTAAGACACACGTCAATCACTTGGTAAAAAGTGTCACTTGGGCATTTTAGTTTTGTATTTTCATAATTTCCGTAGGTTTTCTCCAAAATTAAATATTGTTTTTTATCATTTAGATCGGCATTTACAGTCATCACTTGCAAGCATTTTATGCACTTGAATTTATCATTGCATTGTTTTGCTAACCATCCCGCAAAGTAGGTTACAGAGCATTGCTCTAAACTTGGAGCTCCTTCAGTTGATGCGTTACTCGACGCCGCCGCCTCGTCGACGCAAGAGGAGCTTTCTTCCACACGTTCTTCCATCTGAGGAGCCTCAGTTGGATGTGATGTGGGCTGTGGTGATGCGGGTTGTGGTGCTGAAGTTTGCCACTCCTCAGGATCATTTTCGGGTTTTTCTGATTCACAATTTTGATGCCCTGGAAGCCGTACGAGCATTTCCGTCAGGTAACTTCTAAATACGGATCTTAGGAGTCTCGCACTTGGGTTTTTATTATTTCCTCCCTTCAAACGATAGATTGAAAATAAATTTTCCAACACATCCTGGTTAATCCGATTTGTTAGAAGGTACTCTATTCCTTCTGTATTCTCTTCATTAAATAGTTGCATTATTGCATGACAGCTTTGTTGCAGTCCCTTGAAGCAAGGTGGAATTGTTATTTTTTTTTTGTTTCCTTTCACATTTATTTTCTGTAAATCCTGTAGAACTTCAAGTCCCTCTACTATTGCTTGTCTGGCAGCATTATAAATAAAAAAAAAAAAAAAAAAAAAAAAAAAAAAAAAAAAAAAAAAAAGCCTTATATTTCTTGCCGATATTGTACAATGTCAATGCTTGTTAGTAGTTTTGATTTTAGTTTTGTCAATATAAGAATTCTATAGTCTCGCTCAATAAATATTGTTTCCATCTTAACATGTTATTTAAATATTTTACAATTGGATATTTTCTTATTAACAAAAACTACAATAATGTTCTAAGCAAGAACCCCCTCTCAGGAAAAGGCCTCCTCCAGAGTAATCCAGTCGGTCCTGTCTTGTGCTTTTTGCGTCCAGTTTGATCCTGCAACTTTAACGATTTCGTCTGACCACCGAGTGTACTGTCTGCCCTGCGTGCGTTTTCCTAGTGGCCCCGGCCATATCGTTACTTTTTTCGTCCATCTTTTGTCTTTCATTCTGGCGACATGTCCTGCCCATTTCCATTTTTGTCTTTTTGCGTAACTAAGTGCGTCTATCACTTTGGTTTGTGATCTAATAATGATGTGTTTAATTTTTTGAAGTTTTTTAATATTCGTTATACTTCGTTCCATGCTTCTCTGGCAAGTATTTATTTTATTTTTGATACTGGTAGTAAACTTCCAGGTTTGTGCAGCGTATGTAAGCGATGGAAGTAAGCACGAATCCATGATCTTCTTTTTGAATTTAACAGGTATTTTGCTTTTTAGTATTTCCTTTTGGCTCCAAAATTTGTTCCATGTAATCTTGATTCTCCTGTCTATTTCTATTTCATTGTTATTTCTTTCAAATGAAATTTGTTTGCCAAGGTATATGTAATTCTGGACGTATTCCATGTCAGTGCCATCGATATTCAGTGGCAAATGTATACTATTGGTCATAATTTTTGATTTATTAAAGTTTATTTCGAGCCCTGTCTGTCTACTGGCTGTTTGTAGGGTGCGTACTATGTACATTAAGTCTGAAAAGCGTTCCGAAAAGAGCACAATGTCGTCGGCAAACCTTAGGTGGTGGAGGTAGCTACCGGCTATAGGTATTCCCAGTCTGGACCAGTTAAGCTTGTTCATAATCGACTCGAGTACTGCGATGAATATCTTAGGTGACATGGGGTCGCCCTGTCTCACGCCGCGTTTGATTTCTATGGGCGGGCCGGTTGTTTCCATTTGTACGCCACTTGTGCTGTTCTTGTAGAGGTGTTTTAAAATGTTGATGTACTGGAGCTCTACTTGTTGTGTCCTTAGTGCCTCCCATATAGATGAGTGGGACAGGGTATCGAAAGCCTTTTGGTAGTCTAAAAAGGCTATGTACAGCGGTCTTCGGAACTCCTGATATTTTTCTATTAGGAGCTCTACAGTGTGTACATGATCAATTGTAGAGAATCCGCTTCGGAAGCCCGCCTGTTCAACTGGTTGGTATAATTCTAAGGTCTTGCTTATCCTTTTTTCTAAAATTGAGGCGAAGAGTTTGTACAAGCTTGGTAGTAAACTAATTGGGCGATAGTTTGTTATGTCTTTAGGATCTCCTTTTTTATATAACAGGATAATATTTGATTCCGACCACTGTTGTGGTGTAAGCGATGTTTCTAGTATTAAGTTAAAGAGACGAGCGAGTGGGTGGGCAAGAATAGTTGCAGCGTATTTTAAAGCTTCGTTGTTTATTTTGTCGGGGCCTGGGCTTTTCTCTAATTTTAGTTTCTTTATATGAGTGATCACCTCTATTTCGTCGATTGACTTGACTATGTTTGTGTTGTACGGCTTGCTTTGTTCTGATTGACAGATGTTTGAAGGCTTTTCTTCTTGATATAGCTGTCTGTAGAAGTTAGTTGCTGCAGTTAGGATATCGCTTCTGATATGCGTTGTTTTTTCCGATGACTTTATACCTTCTATCCAGTTTTTATACGTTCTTAGTTCTTTATATGCCTTCTTTGTGCTTCCCGATAAGGTTAGATGTTTTTTGAATATTTCTAGTCTATGGTTTTTGTAGTCATTTTTAATATATTTACTAATTAATTTATAAAGTGCGCTCAACTCTTTTTTCATAGTCAATGTTTTTGGTTTCGTGTTTTGAAGTTCGTGTCTACGTCTAATGAGGTTTTTTGTTTTATTCGTTATAGTTGAGTTTCCAGGTTGCCCCGTTCTTATTTGTTGTGCCTTTTCGAGACTTCGTATGATGGCGTTTGAAATCCTGTCGTGGTAGTTTTGTACTGTTGTGCAGTCATCATAATCGAGGAGGTCGGTTTTGAAGCGTTCTAAGGACTCTTTGTATGCATTAATCTCGTTCTCAGTTTTTAGGAGGCTTCTTGGTAATTTGTTGTAGTTGTTTCTGCATCTTTTATTGTATTGTAGACTTATAGTGCCTCGTACAGGTCTGTGGTCCGATGGGTACGTGATGTTAATAACGTCTATGTTATGGAACCATTTTGGTTGATTTGAGAGGATGTAGTCGATTTCGTTTCTGGTTTCGCCATCAGGTGACCGCCAAGTCCAGCGTCGGTTATTTCTTTTCTTAAAGAATGTGTTAAGTATAGACAAGTTATTTTCATATGCGAATTGAATCAATTTGTCCCCTCTGTCGTTTCTCGTTCCGTATCCATGCTGTCTAGTTATGAGGTACTCTTCAGGTTTTGGTTGGCCAATCTTAGCATTGAAGTCTCCCATAACTATTACGTGTTTACCTACAAGTTTTATCGCTCTGTAGAGTGAGTCATAGAAGATTGTGATTTCTTCCTCGTCAGCTGATGTAGTTGGAGCGTAAACTTGAATTATATCGATTTGAAGATTGTCAAAAATTAACGTTAGGAGAGCTACTCGTTCGGTCAGTCCAACGAAACGATGTATATTATTTTTAAGTGACTTTTTTACTATAAAGCCTACCCCATATTGCCCAGGTGTAGTTCCTATCGTGCAGAGGATAAGTTCCTTGTGTTCTTCTAGTAAACATCCAGTTCTCCTAACCTCGCAGATGCCCATAACGTCGTAGTAAATATTTTTCGTAGCTTCCTGTAATTCTATAAATTTTTCATGTGATGATAGCGTTCTTACGTTGTATGTAACGATGTAGAGTTTGTTATAGTTGTTTTGGTTATTATTATTATTTTTTTCTGGAGGGTAGCGGTCGTAATCTCCCTCGGTGACCAGCCGGCCTGGCAGCATTATCACCAGTCAAACCACATTTTTTAGGATTCTTGTCATATTTTGTCTTACTGTTCAATGCATCAAATAAATCATTTATTAATAAAATGAACTCAGCTGTGTTCGCAGCAGTAGGACTAACTAATTCATTTGTTCTCAAGGCTGTATTCATTGCAGCACCAACCGAATGCGAAAATACTTGTGTTGCCAACTTCACCTTCATCTTCTGAAAAGAGTTGGGGCTCAGATGATTTGGTGTTATTTTTAATAATGCCCTGCTTTTATTATTCTTATCAATGTCATATGTTGATATTATATCTCTGAATGAAACTTCCTTATTTTTGTAAATATAATTGTTCTCTAGCCAATTATTCCTTAAATTCTTGATGCAGTGTGGGACGTCAAATACTGCAAATTATTTGCGACCATTTACAAAGAAAAAAGGATTTTCTAAGGACGCGCCGAGACTTTTAATTGCACTTTGGTTGGTAGTGACTTGGTCACATACCGTGACCTTGGGTAGCAACCCTACATCGAACAGCTTGTTAACAATCACTCTTATGAGTGTTTGTAACTTATCAGCTTTAATATTTGTGTTCGACAAAAAATAACATAATGGTAATTTCCAATTGGCATAAATACCTCGTGCCAGGAATACCAGAACATATTTTGCAATTTTTTGCGTTCGCTCGCCCTTTCCCAAATCTTCAAATCCTTCTATAAAATCGAATTTCTTATTATATTCTAGGCATGTCATTATTGACATTTCATCGAATGTCAACATGCAAGCCTTTTCTTGGTATGTGGCATTCTCAAAATTACATTTAATTTGTTCAAATGCAGCCTTTGATGCTCCCGGTAAGCAGTCAGACTCTGACAACCACCGTTTAATGCTTGAAACGGCTGGAAGTACAACCCCTTGGTCACGTAGGAAGTTGTATGTGGCCGGAGATTTGTAAAATATGGCCAACGAGAATCTTTTTTCGTCTTTGGACCATTTTTGCTTCTTGCGTCGCAACTGCATGGTTGCCATTAGTTTTGACGATTTACTCGCAAATGTATGCTTGTTAAGATAATTTTCAGGTAATAGTTTCTTTTTCAGTCTCTTTATTTGCACTTTTTTATTTTTCAGTATGAATTTTGTTGCATGAAGTTGCTGCTTTGTTTCAATGCATTTTGGCTCTGTGCATGTATCGCCCCGTTTTCTTTTTTGAGGACTTGGCATATTAAACTCATGGTCAAATTGGGACGACAGTGATGAACTTTCCTCTTCTTGAACATCCAAAACGTGACATGCTTTTTTACCATAAACTTTTTTAGGCGTTAGAACCTTCAATTTTGTTGGAGATGTTTCTGGTGTCACTTTGTTACCAGTTCCTGTAATTTTAAAATATAAATAAAATAACAAAATTATACGAGCATACTTAAATTTAGCTCTACCCCTACTGCTGTTGATAGAATTAAGGACAAATACGATATATCGATTAGGTAGTGTATGTCTGTATACAAGAACAATAAATAAACAATCAAGAATTACCTTGCATTGCGTGCTCTACACACACAGAGCTAATATCATCAATTGATTTATCTTCACAGTGATAGTGTCTAGGAATAGCTGTCCCGGTCAACCTTCTTTGGTTATCATTGTGATTCATGTAGCAGGATTCAAAATGCACTTCACAAAGATAGCGGTACTTTAATTGATCAGGTGTCAAAGACGTGAGATTGATGTTGCCTGAAACAAAAGGAAATAAATATTTTTAATTTCCATTAAGAACATTTCTTGTAAAAAACCTGCAAAGCCTTTCGGCATAAGAAGTAGTGACATTTCAAGCTAAACTAAGTTTACTTAAGCCATCATTATACAATTAGTACTTATCTATTTACATACTTACAAAGTTACAAACGCAAAAGTATAACCATTATACAAATGTCCTATAAAAAGCGCATAAAAATTAATTATATGTATCTTTAAATTTTGGATTGTAATCTCTACCTTGGGTACAGTACAAGAGTACAACCATGAAATAAGGACACTAAGCACTTTTGAGCGACAAATAAACTTATAACGTAAGTAACGCGATAAAAATACTGAAGTACAAAAACGCTTAATTTTCAATCAATCAAAACTCGTACGGTAGGTACGGGATACACGTACGTGCTTAGTCGTATTGCAAATCTACAGTTTTGTTTATTGTTAACAAAAAAGAACTTACCTGAATTGTTAATCCAGATCCGTAGGCGATTTTTATCATTAACTGGAAAACGGAACAATGTGTGACTTCTGTCCGTATTCGAACAGTTTATGAATTGACACCGATGTGCCATTTTGGTAAAGGCAATAATATCAGAGTCCGGTAGAAGTCCAAGTCGTCGTAGTATGTAAATCACTGGCTAACAAATCCGTTTAGAGCGCAAATCGTAGGTCCATTCAAATAAGCGGGGGTCAAATTTTAAAAGAATAACATGTAATGACAATACAATTATTGATAGCCGTGCTGCAAAAGTGCAAAGGTAGGTAGATACCTATCGTCTCCAAGTTTCAGTGTTGCCAGTTAAGTCTCTATGTTTCCATATACTTCTGACGTTTTAACTTTTCCCATGTACCTAATTAAGTGTACTTTCACTACACTTTTGTAAAAAAACTAGCATAACGCACCTTATCTTTATTTGTTTTTTTTTTAAATTGAAATTAGGTTTAAACTCATCCTAATTCTAAACCTATTTTTTCGCATGTTTACAAATGAACAAAGTTTGTGATTTTTATCTATAATTTAAAGGAGTGATCTTGTAGCAACATTTCCACATTGCGTCTGCACTGAGGCGTTTCGTTACACGCAGTTCTCTTTACCAATATACAATTTCAGACGAGTGCGAAGATAAAGAAATTAATAATTTAGCGTATGCTCCATTATTTAATATTATTTTAAGAAAGTGTAGGCATTAAATATATACCTATTTAATATCAATGTAAAATATTTGTACGCGCGGTGATTAATTTGTTTGTTTGATAATATATAAGATATCGAAATGGAACGTTATGAAAAGAGATGTTAAAAATATGAAAAATAGGAAATTAGTCTAAACATTTAGCGACGTTGCCAGATTGAACCTCCCAGCCAGTGAGCTACAGCTAGGTACCTATGACAGGATTGCTGACAACGTCGCGCGTCGTAAGCATTTCGATAGAATATAGGTAAGTAGCTACCTACTGTTTGGATACTTCGAATCATAATTATAAATTGATACCTACTTACTCGAATGTGAATGGTAGTACACATTACAGGTAAGTATTAAGTAGTATTAGCATTTTTGGTCCGTGGACCCGTTGTTCATATACCAAGCATGATATGATGAAATATGAAATTGATGAAGCCTTAGGTTTTTGAATTTTATTCCTCAGAAAATGATGTCTTGCTTAAATTGCCAGCCAACGTCCTGGGTTCGAATCTCGACATTGGCAAAAGTTTCATGTGATGTTTTAGTGACTAGGTTACCTATTATAAGTATTATCTTATTTACTAACTGTCTACATTTTCTTTTTATGTATTTATTTACGTAACAACAATACGTTTAGTCTAGTAAAATCAGGTTCAAAACAGCGCCATCTATCATCGACTTTGTCCATTTACAAGCTAAGCTGTAATAAAGATTAAGTCGTTACTAGATGGCGTAGAAATAAAGATTATTGTTATTATTTTGAATCGATTTATGATCTTTTGAGACCTGTTTCTGGTAGTTTTTATTTGAAAAAGTTAGATAAGTGAAAATAAACATTTGTTAATGATGATATTTGAGATTTCGAATAACGTAAAATATTAATAGCCTTCAGCCGTGCTCTAAGCGACATCTCTTAAAGTTTCTCAGAACTAATCGACTGCTATATGGGATAGTTACTCTTTATTATACTTCCTCTATGGTTTCTGATACAATGTCTAACGGAATTCGTAAGACGTAGGGCTGATTTGACACCCCCATATCTTTGTTAACATAATCAGTGCCCAGCGACACCTGCCGCGTATAAATTAAACACGAGTGTGAGTCAGCGGTTCCGAACGTGTTACGTCGTAAATACGTGCCTATGTATTACGTGACGAGTTCAAGTGTATCAGTGTTGTATATCAGGACAAATTATTCCTTTCTGCCAAGAATGGATTTTTTCTCGTATGTAGAAAGTATAGCTATTTGGATGCATTGCATATAAATTTTGAGCGTAGTAACTTGTATATAATCTGCGGTTAGGGTGAATAGGCGTCTTTTGGATAAGCTCGCTTCATCATCGAGAAAGTCTTAGTCCTTTCAGAGCAAGAGTTCTGGAACAGAGGTCTCCTAAGTGGTCTATATCGACCCCCAGGGGTTGATGACATCCTACTTAGAGACAGTTTTTTTTTTTTACTAGCCTGCATTTGTGTCACACTGCTGGGCAAAGGCCTCTTTTTCACCGCTCGTCCCTATGCAGAGCGCACTCTTGCCAATCCCTCGCAAATGACTAGGGGTCCATGTGAGAGGAAAATATAATGGGGGTCCATGAGATGAAAGTAGGGATCCACAATACCTAGCGGATCGCATTTAAGCAGGGTAGTAATTTTCTCAACGACGTAATACTTTCTTATAAATATACTAGCTGTCTGCGCCCGGCGTCGCCCGGGTGTGATTTTTTTTCATACAAACCTTATGAAATATGCTTTACGTCCTATTCTCAGACCTACTGAATATACACACAAAATTTCAAAACAATCTGTCAGTTTTGTTACAAACACCGTGAGACGAGAATTTTATATATTAGATAAGTAACCAGATATTATCTCTATATAAATTGTGTTTCAATTTCTTCTAGGTATAGTTTTTTTTTAAATTCACAATGGGTTTGCTTCACTAACTCCTGCCCCTTGTAAAACATATTTTCCCGCGCTACATTTTCATTGTAGCCTGTATTAGTTTTTAGTCGCCAGACCTCCAAAGTTATCCGTGAAAAAATGCCGAAGATTTTTTGCTTAGTTCTACGTGATAACGTTAATATTAGGTAAGAAGCCGGTCCACCCAAAACCGAAACAAATGCCAAGTGGTCTATGAGACAAAAAACCCTTTATCAATAATTTAAAAGAAGTGTGAAGTAAACGAGTATTTTTTAGATTCTTATAAGGAACCAGCGCCTTAATGCCTTTTCCGTTGTAACTTGTCTTGATTTTGAAACATTATTTTTTTTCTATAAGTAGTCATTTTTATCAAGTGAGGCTACCATAAGGTTCACAAATTACTGTAAGAACATAATAGTGAATACAGAAGCAAAATTGACAGGCTAAAACACTGTGGGATGGAGACAGTTTCCCTTTTTAAATTTGTAAAAATAAACGACTTAAAAATAAAAACCTTTTATTCCAAAATAAAACTTAGCAAGCGATATAAAACCGAAAGGATAACGTTCCCGTGAGTTACATACTTAAAAATTTAAATCGCGTAAGACGGTGTTCCATAAATTCATGATCGTGGCAGAGTCAAGTATTAGCAGACCCTCGAAACGGGATCGAGACGGTTGGTAAACCTGAAAATACATTACGTACCGGACTTTAAAAATGTTCATACAATAAAAAAAAAGCTTTACAAACCCGACTGCTTTTTTTGATATTTTTATTGAACTCGTTTATTAATGCTACAACATTCGTATATAATAAATAAATAAATACAAGGGGACAATCTCACACTAATTGACCTAGTCCCAAACTAAGCTCTAGGCTTGTACTATGGGTACTAGACAACGATATAAATACGTATATAGAGAAATATATACTTAGAAAACATCCATGACAGGAACAAATATTCGCGCTCATCACACAAATATCTGCCCTTACCGGGATTCGAACCCATGACCACTAGCTTCGTAGGCAGGGTTTCTACCCACTAGGCTAGCGCGTCGTCAAATATTTATTCGTCGTCGTATATTTGAGATGGTCACATTAAGAACTTTCAAATGATACCTATATTTCAATAATTAGAAGACTTTTTGTTGACAAGCAATTGACATTTTGCCATTGTTGTTATTTCAATTTTAACAGTTTAGGTATCCTATGTCACCCGGGATGGTGAAAGGATTCTAACGATACCACAAACATTTAAATCAGCTAACGTTCAGAAGTTATGGTGGAATAAAGAATCGTAAGATACATACATACATGAACCCTAAAAACATTACACTCCTTTTTTTGGACAGTCGTGTAAAAAAGAGTCGAGATTGAGTTCTTGGCATGGAATGTATCAAGGTGACTTTTATTTTGTTACCCTTTTTATTACCCCCCTTTTATGTATCGTATCGTAAACTTGTTGATGTGTTCGAATGAAGGTTATCTAGGAATCTTTGGGAATAATAGAAATGTTGACAGAAAATCAGGGGTGTGATTTTCTCAAAAACGCGGTCGGACGCGGTCCCGTCAGAGCGAAAAAAGTAAAATACATTTTAACGCGTGGATTCTCAATTGGCAGATCGAACGTATAAAGCTGCTTAATTGAGAATGTAAGCGCTAAAATGAGTTGTTCGCTCTGACGGGACTACGTAAACTCGCCGCTGCGATATTCACTCCACACTCATTCATTATTTTAGATGTACAGTCAAAGACATAAGTCGCTAAACAAAATAAAGCTACGAAATTAACTGTACACGAGAACTCCCCATGTGTTAATATACAAAGGTATGTTCAAAACTCCTTGTTCGTCGTGAAAGTTCAAAAGTCCCTAAACACTACCATAACTTAATTAACGCCAAAAGTCGCTGGACACTTAAACTCGATGAAATAATCCAAAAGTCACTGTACGCTAAAATTCCACGAAGAAGTCAAAAATTAGCTGAACGTTATTTCAAAACTTTGATATTTATACTTAATATATTATTATGTTACCTATTTTAAAAATGCTTTTTATTACCGCAATGTGTGTATGAATGTCGGTGTCCAATATAAAGCGTTTAGCTCAGTAGCAGTTCCAGCCCTTTCATTCGCTGCGTGGCGCTACCAGAAGTGACAGAGCCAGTGATGGGTAACTTTTGTGAAGTTGTCTATTGTAGTTTTAGCCCACCTTGACCTCATATTTCTGTACTCTCTATCTGAGACCCCTTGTTTTAATAATCAGGTTATTATTATGACATTGCAATGCAGTTCATTTACGGCGAGCGTAAAGAAGAGAGCAATAGCAGTGTTATATAGCTGTCCTTTTCTCTCAATAGGTATTAGATCTTTCATAATAACTAGCTGACAAATTTTATGACATGTGAAATTTAAATTACGAATCAATTATTTAAGAAAATAAAGGCCATTTGTGGCAGAGGAAAAGAGGCAAGGAGTATAGATTACGCCTGCAATAGACGTAGAAATAACTTCGTATATATATATATATATAATAATATACTCGTACAAGTAGAAAATCAACACTTTAGTCGTGCCTACTATTTCTACTAACTAGAGTTTAATTAAAAAGTCATTGTGATAGATCAAGTGATGTGATAACGATAACAATGATAATCAAAACAGACGGGAGACCATCAGCCAAGTTGAAAAAGAGTCAGTGTCAGCCTAACGGGCATTATATATTTTACATAATTATTCCGACCTAATTAAAATTAAAACTTTATTCAATCCAATGTTTTGCCAACACGAGTATTATGCGAATAAGTAAAAAAAAATGGCACTACAATGACTTCATTCCCAAAACGAAAGACCGAAACCATTGGCACTCTTATCTATGACTCAACTCGGCACTGTCTGTTCAGCAACATATGAAACTTTATAGTGTGCAGGTGTTTTGTAAGTATGTGTTATTGGACTTTCGTTCCCATCAATGATAATCTAATTATGTAGATTTATAAAGTACAGCAACTTTTGATAAAATATTGTTCACTAACATTTGACATTCTGCAATGTTCACATAGATTTGATCAACAATTTGTTCAGCGACATATGGAACTTTACATTGTGCAGGTGTTTTGAAAATTTGGATCTGTTCATCAATTTATGTCTTCGACTGTACTTCTGCCGCGAGTGTTTCTGCGATGACCACGCCACGGGAAGTTAATTTTTCGGGTTAAATGTAGCCTATCTG
Source organism: Acleris laterana (assembly GCA_963966035.1). NCBI lineage: Eukaryota > Metazoa > Arthropoda > Insecta > Lepidoptera > Tortricidae > Acleris > Acleris laterana. The sequence goes on from OZ014461.1 coordinate 2,578,899, forward strand.
TTTATTCAGGATATGTTAATCTCCATTCCAATTTTAATCTAAATCCGTCCGCTTTCCGCTTGAAGGAGCAACGAACATAATTACCTCACACATACACTGACTGTTTTACTGATTCCGTTATTGTTCCTTGTGCGCGGTGTAATTTTCTATGTGTACAAAATTTCGCATTTGCGACTAACACTTTGTTTAAAAGAAAATGTGACATATAGATAGGCTGACAGACAGACATAGCAGAACTAAAAGTGTTCCTGTTTGACTAGGGAACCCTAAACAGTGACGTTATCAGTTTCACTTTTGTACTCTTACTTACCATCTTATGTCTGTCAAAATAATGATACACTCAGGAGCAAAAAAACGGGTCGTGAGTGCGTTTTTCAAACTAAAGAGACTATTTCGAAACCTTGGTGAAATCTGATGATGGATACCCCGAGCACCGATACAGACTTCCACGAGTGCCTAGGATACCCAACTGATTGAATCTGCGGCTAACGCCGGAATTGTTCATATTCAGAAAAACATCTAAAATGGTAATAAAATTTAAGAAAATCCCAACTCAAACTCTCTCGCTGTAGTGTTAACTTATTGTACGATCAGTTAGATATCTTAAGAACCTTTGATCTCCTCTATTGATCCTCGGTGTATCCACCATAAAACCTCACTCAAAAGTCTCAAAACACCCCCGGTTACGTCCCATTTGTTCCATGGAACTTCGCATTTTGTATTATTTAAGCTATGACGCATGACGTAATGTTCAATACGAAATTCGTAGTTCCATGGAACAAATGGGACATACCCAACCAAGGCCATTTTTGCTCCTGAGTGTATTTTAATGTAGTTTTTATTTCAACAATAACGAAGGAAACATACAGTTGTGAAGTAACTTGATATGATATTAGGTAGGTTTATAACATCGATTGTGTTACTGCTCTGATTAGAGATTACTATACGATCCGCACTGGTTACTCCGCGAATGTAATTATAATTACTGAACGTATCTCCACACTCGTAATTGGAAATACTGTTTAATACTGTGATCTCAATTGAGCAATGTTGCTCTGTAGTTTATTAAGAATACGCCGAGCGTCCAGTGGCGCCCTCATTACTATTATTGTGTCTTGAAATCGAAGCTTAGTTTTTTGTTATACAAATGAATAGTTGCAACAATTTTTTTTGTCAAATAACACGAAAACCCGTATCGTATAACGAAACGGCGTCAAAACATGTGATATGTAGAGTGTGTCACAACGGTAGGCATTTTTTAAATTTTATCCCAATTTCCGTTCTGCGAAAGCTCAATTAATTTGATCCTGACTCAGTTAATCCATAAATAGCTATACCTTGAGAAAATCTTTAAAAAATGTAGGATTATGTAATGCCGCCGACCGACGCTCACCATTATCTATTCACGCATTCGGTTGTCTCATTTGTTTCCATACACCATTAATTAGATGTATTTCATCATCATCATCATCATCAATATCATTATCATTATCATCATCATCATCATCATCATCATCATCATCATCATTATCATTATCATCTTCATCATCATCGTCGTCATCGTCATCGTTATCATCATCCTCATCATCATTTACTTAAAATCCTCTTGTTGCTGGAGTAATTTGCATTATTTTCTATTCCGAGCATTCTCTTTAACACACTGATACGACAAGACGCCTTCTTTTCCTTTTAATCGGTCTAGGTAAGTAATTATTTGTCTGCCTCTTTTCCTATTTCCTTCTGTTTTTATTTTCTCATCTTGTTGTAGGTACATCTCGTGCTGTAATAGGTGACCAAACGTTTCATGTACTTATAAAACTACTTAAGAATAACCTAGTTTTCCCATCTTAAAAATCGTACCTAGGGTGACGGCACCAATGATGGACACTTTTAGATGACAGACACCAGTAATGGACCTCAATCTTAATTAAACTCTCTCTCTCTTTCTTTACGGTCCTAAATTGATTGTTGCAAAACGAATGAATTACCCTTATCTTCTGTAAAATAGGAATCAAGTGTCCATTACTGGTGCCTTGTCCATTACTGGTTCCATCACCCTACTAGGTTTTTGCGCTTGTTGTTTTTAGTACATAGATTTTTGCAAGGGAAACGAACGACTCGACTCGACTTACATAAAAAAGTAATGGCCGATTGGCAGTTAACATTTTCAAGCGTATTACGACTTCTCAGTCTTTGCTTCATCGTGTAAAGCGCCTTTAGCGCCAGTTACAGCTAAATTTTATTACGTACTTCTACCCGCGACTTTGTTTATTTGTTGTCTTCGATTATCGTTATTCCCTCGGTAACTTAAAAAAAATCCGGGATAAAAAGTAGCCTATGTGTTAATTCAGTGTATAAGCTATCTCCATTCCGTTTATTTTGCGTTTATGAATAGGACGTAAACTAAGATAAGAGGTATCCCAGTTTGAGCTGTCAAACTCGGTCTTTCAATTTGGAAGCTACGATCCTACAGACGGATACACACGTAATCACATGTTACACTTATAAAACCCCTCTGCTTGCGTCGGGGGTCAAATAAACATAAATACCCTTATTAATAACTGTGGAATAACCGTGGAGTAGCTAAGCCATGCTTTGCCCTTTACAATAGAATTCAAATGCCACAATGCCAGATAAGGACAACACTTGGCTTGACTTGACAGAAGCGAGTGGAGCTAACCCCATTCGGTTTAGTCTACAGGAGAAAATACACTTTAACCGAACAATTTTATTGTCCTCCCGTGTGATATTCATGGACATATTTCTGTAATATGTTTATGGTGATTGTCTAAAACTCTACATTGGCGAAATATATTTTAGAAAACAAGGAGTGAAAGCCGTTACACATACATACACATACATAAACTCACGCCTTTATTCCCTGAGTGGGGTAGGCAGAGCTACAGAATTTCCAACAACTCCAAAAACTTGTTGATAATTCTGTAACCACATTTGAAAGCCATTAATGAAGAAAAAAAAGGATGTCTCAGCTACACGTTTGCTCCACGTTTATTAATAAGGCTGTAAATTGGCATTTTACGATTTAAATGTTGCATAAGGGATTTACAACATTATTTCCGACTATACGGAAATATCTGGTTTCAAATGGTGATGGAAACAAATGTACAGCCGAGGATTTTAATTGTTAAGCATTAAGACAGTACGTCAATTTGCCGGTTTATATATTTTCCACGTGTCATTAGTCATGCCATGCTAGGAAACGTATAACACGGCTAATTTACGTATTACGTGAAACTGCTAAACAATCAATTTACTTGACTATACAATGTTAATGACATATCGATGTAGAGATACCTGCGTTACGTCCAAATTAAGAGCGTGAAGATGGAATCGCTTCCCGGTACGATCTAGATGCGTTACGCAAGCTAATTGGGCGTTACATTTTAACTTGTGATTTACATGCTATAGCTGCATTTTGTAGACGCGGGTAGCCTAGTTTAGTAATGATGAGTTGGGTTAAGACTTTTGGTGGCATATCGTGGTTCTAGAATCCATGGAGTAGCTATTTCCTAATTATTATAAACATACCACCTTTTCATTTCACCTACTTTTCATACTTATTTATATTATTTATTGACTTACAGTCTGTGATCGAATTCGAGATCAAAAATTTAAACATACAATTGTCAATGTCAAAGTGACATTCCAGGGGTATGCAATCTTCTTTTTCAAATGTATCTAATTTTTTAAATGTATGAATTTTAGCCAGTAAATTAAAATACCGATATACCTACATTGTTTTCAGTAAGATATTGGCTGGAAGACTTTTAGACACAGCTACAGTTAGTCCATTCTAGTTTAGTCAGTTCAGTTCAGTGTAATCATTATGACTGGGATATAGGGTGAAAATAAAACCAAAACTGAATAAGAAACAAAAACTTAACAACAGAAAGCAACGACACCAAAGGATAAACGAAAAGAAAAGAAGCGAAGCACATTCATTCCACAGATGTCAAAAAACGAATGCCCACACATCATAAACTATTAACTAAAACTATTAATTCTGAATACTTAATTGACAATAATATTATAATTATTATAATTTCGAACCAAATGTTCGAAACTTCTTACCATTGCCAGTGGCATAAATTAAAACTCCATATATTTTATTCAAACAACATAAATACGGAATAAAAAAAGTATAATTGTTTACTGTTTACCTAAGTTTAATATTTTTAACTCTTCACACAATATTATATAAATAAATATCAGGGGACAATGTCACACCAATTGACCTACTTAGTCCCAAACTAAGCTCGAGGCTTGTATTATGGGTACTAGACAAGACAACGATATAAATACTTACATAGAGAAATATATACTTAAATATATAGAAAACATCCATGACTCAGGAACAAACATTTTACACACTAATATCTGGCCTTACCGGGATTTGAACCCAGGACCGCTAGCTTCGTAGGCAGGGTCACTACCCACTAGGCCAGCGCGTCGTCAAAACTATATGACTCTGAATATTATAATTTTCAATTTTGTTTAGTTGATTTTACAGTAACCATCAATTGGATTTGTTTTTTTTTATCATGGCTATATCCGTTTGTTTACATTTTTGATCTCATCACAAACTGTAGTAATACAAGTGGTTAAAGTGAGAGTGTTATACCTTAGTATGTCTATAGCTGCGACAAGCTACTAAAATGTAGGTACTGCTAGTGCGACCGTACTGTGTCATCATTCAGTTCAGATCGCACCATACCCAATATCCAATAACAAAACTCGTATATAGCAAAAATACTTATCTTAAGACGGAAAAACGTACAAGGAACTGATATATCCGGCATATTGCGGCTGCTATCTATTGAAGACTTACAGTAGCCAACTAACAGTAATATACGGTTTTGATTATATTACTCGTCCATCAAACTAGCCATTCTTTCTGTCGGAAGGCGTATTGGAAACTATGTAACGCTTTATTGCGTAGACAGAGCATTACCTAGACAAGCTACTCGCGTATACACTGAGATAGCAATACAGACAACCCTACCAAAACGGTTCCCCTATTGAATCCCTAATCGTCATTTGTCCTAATGCATCGTTTGTCCGAATTTTCGTTTATCCTAAAGCCATTTCCGCTTACATTTTTAAACTTTTTAGTGTTGTTATAATACAACCCTAACCTAACCGAACCGCAGATATAATTGGGAAACTTAAAAAGTTGCCTGACTCATCTGAAAACCAGACGATGACGATGTGTTAGGACAAACGTTGTTAGGGATTCTGAGAGACACCCGACCAAAACACATACTTAATCTTTAGCAGACAAAGTTTCTGTCACTGAGCGCCTACCTTATTAAGGTGGTTTATCATGAGAAATTATTATCGGTGAAATGTTTTTAACTTTTCGAGCACTGTGACTTTTGCAACCTAAAATACAACACACACATTCAGATCATGACAGATGAGAGATGATATATGTCTACGAAACAGAAACACAAACGACATACAATATAATATTTAAAAGCAACAATTCACTGGCACCATTTCCGGTGCCAAACAAAATCCACCTTGTAAAAACGTACAAGCGGAATGAAATGCCGTTTATACATGTTTTTATATATGCTCCTCTTTTACTCGGTGTATTTTTTTTTTAGACTAACTCGAATCTAGAGACACCACGTTTGTCGAAACGGGGTCATCCGTTCAGCGAGCGTTCCTAGGGAACGAGAAAGCATACATACATACTTACTTATAGGTATAAAAACTACCCTCATTTTTCGAGATTCGGGTAAAAAGGCGTGTCTTGGAATGTCTTCAAAGACACGCATAAGTAGCTCTGCGCTCGCTTTAAGTATGAAGTTTTACTCTTAAGTAATTAAACTATAATTATGATGTAAAGCTTAAAACTAGTGCAGGTTATCCCCCAGGTGTCTCTAAAACTAAACTTACTTTAAAATACCATACAATTCCATAGTTAATTTAATTTGAACTCTGTCACCTTAACTTAAAGCATTATTTACCTTGAAATTGATTAAATTATGTTGTACGTTGATGATATTTTCTACTTACAACATGAATATTTCTTAGTAAATAATGCTTTAGGTGATAGAGTTCAAATTAAATTAACTATGGAATTGTTTTATAAATACTAAAAAACTCGGAAATTATGCGTTATTGGACTACATGTTACATACATACATACATGAAATCACGCCTGTTTCCCAGAGGGGTAGACAGAGACCACTTATTTCCATTTGCTACTATCTTGACAAATTTCTTTCGGTTCTTCCACATTCATACATCGAGTCATGCACGCACATCGGTTTCGGGTACTTACGATTCGGCCCTTTTCCAGTATTTCTCCGATCTGACTCGAAAAAGTACGCCTAGGGCGGCCCCTTCCGACATGTTATAACCACATTATATACTCCAGATAGGGTCTAAAATCGATGGTTAAAAATGTTAAAATCCTTCGGGTAAGTCCCGGGCACGGAGTATTTTGGTGGGGTGACCAAAGATGTAGAAAACTATCGCTGTATTACGGTATGCTTACCCGAAGAATAACGCCCCTGGCAGTAGTTTCATGGTAACCATGGAGTTCGAACTAGCTAGGTACCTAAATGTAGTTTTCATTAAAAAATTACACATGGAACTTCTAGAGTCTGTCAAATGAGTTAAGGCATTCCGTTATTTAAAAAGCAAAAAAAAACTAAAGATAGTTATTATCAAACCGCGATTAGAATACGATTCGAAAATACCGTTAGCACAACATGGCCTCTATTCAACACTGTTAAAAACATATCGTTTTCCCATAATGATTCCCAAATCGCTACGCACAGTTTTAGCGATGATAGTCACGAAATATAATAATTTGTAAGATAAACCGACAAAATCTCCATAGACAACCGTCATGATCATGACATCGCTCATTGAATAGAAAACTGACACATTCCAAAATAATTTGCTCTTGCATTAAAAATCTTATACGAATAACTTTTTAATTTTAAAATGCAACACCGACTCATTTTGAAATGTGTCCATTTTGTATTCAATGAACGACATGTGCCTTGTCTTCGTTTTTATTGCCATAAGTAGTTCATTTTACCAACCTGCAAGATATACTTGACATGCTCTACTCCCTTGTTTAACGCAAAATAACATCAAGACAAAGTAATGAACGTGAAAAATCTCTGCGTAAAATGACGCATATTTAATGTATTCAGATGTTAAACACGTCGTGACTCTTAATGTATTCTAAAACTAATTAGTAACAGTAAATTAAGCGGGAACAAAGACCTCATTAATACAGGGTGTAGGGAGCTCAGCAGAGTGAATATTTTATAATGTCAACACTAGTTCGCACGTGGGTTGATGTTTACTGACGCTTGTACTGAAGGTTGAGGTCTCGCCTTTTATCAAGAGAGAGTATTTTTTAGTAATCATTTACTTTAACCTACTTCCAAGCTGCATGCAGTAATTGCGTTATTGAGTTCTGATGTTGAGATTTAATTGGATATGGTGCGGGGGTGTGGTACGGTCACGAGCGTTAATTTGGGACCCATTTCAAGAAAAATGTGCTTGAAGTCGTCAATGTCATTAGAGATGTCAAGTCATTTGTAACTTTTAGGAAACTCAACCTTATTGTTGTAGAATTTCAGATTGACTTCGGACCTAAGGTGGGTACCAAATTAAATCTCGTGACTGTACGATAAAGGGCCATTGTACTATCAGACCATTGGAACCTTGACCCACCATAGAACTGTGTCACAGAGACGTTATGATTCAAGTCATAAGAAGTGTCAAATAAATTGTTTTATAATGTCACTGTGACACCGTTCTATGGTGGGTCAGGGTTCCATTGGGCTGATAGTACTTTTCAGTGTACACTTTTGTTATCGTCCGATAAAACGTATACCAAATTATCAATTCGTAAATAAATAAATAACATGAACTTAGAATGTTTTAGTTTAACGGTTTTCATAAATCAACTCTTAAATTACTCAATTATTGGTGAAGAATCTTGGTATCTCAGTGGTAAATTGCAGTTTTTCCATAGAAAAGGTGGGGACATTAACCTCCACTGCGTCAACTTTATACTTATTTTAAATAACTTTTTATGAATTAAGTTAATTCTAAATATAAGCTCATTTACGTCCCTTTTCGAGTATGAAGTTAGAAAACGCAGCACTTTACCGTTTTTTGAAATAATAATAGTTATTAGTTTAGTTGGCTAAAAATTATGTAAGTACTCGTACAACGAAAAGTAGAATGACCTTAAAACTCGACTAGTCTCCGTTGCCTTGCACTCAATCTCACCCCGGCTCTCAAATATGTCGTACGCCTATAGTTCTCAAGGTTGGCAACGCATTTACAGTCTTTGGATTGCAGTCTTAAGATTATAGTATCGAGAATGTACGGTCACGAGCGTTAATTTGGGACCCATTTCAAGAAATATATGTTAGAAGTCGTCAATGTCATTAGAGATGTCAAGTCATTTGTACCTTTTAGGAAACTCATCCTTATTGTTGTACAATATCAGATTGACTTTAGACCTAAGGTGGGTCCCAAATTTAATCTCGTGACTGTATATGCCTATAGGTCACAGATCTTACTTACCATCAGGTGATTTGCCTTCTCCAGTCTTACAAAAAAAGATCATCCTACCCAGTTGTCGCCATTCGTCGCGAACTTTAGTAAAAAAAAAACCTTAACTCTCTGCGAAAACTCCCGTTCAAGTTGCTTACCTAAAGCCTCCATTGTCCACAGCTCCGCCAACGCCAAGAAATGGGAGGTGGAGCTGGCTACCCTCAAGAGCAACAATCTCCGCCTCACCGCCGCCCTGCAGGAGAGCACGGCCAACGTGGACGAGTGGAAGCGGCAGCTCCACCAGTACCGGGAGGAGGTGGCGCGCGCCAGACACTTCGCCGGGAAGGGTGGGTTGAGTAGAATAAGAAGTACAGGGGGGTTATTATGACATAGTTATGCAATTCTGTTTACGCTGAGAGGAAAGGACAGAGCTATATAACTGCCAAAGCTCTGTCCCTTACACTCACCGTAAAATGAACTGCATAGTTATGTCATAATAACCCCCCAGGAACAGAAAATCCGGGGAACATCATGTTGGACCATGCTCATTGTAGGGTTCCGAAGCCGTTGCTACAAACAAAAAAGTGCACCAGCAAAAGAGCTTATGTTCAAGGCACTTACGTTCTTTTGCTGAGAAGCGCAGTTTTTTGGTAATAACTAAAAAACAGTAGGCACACTGCGCTGTCACTATGCTTCAAAACATCGCACGATTGCTTTATTTTATTAGCAATATTCAACACATTCTTCATAGGATTTCTTTGACTTTGACTTGACTTGACGTTCTATACCGTGCCGTGCAGCCAAAAAAATATAAATACTCGAACCGAATATGTTCGGTACCAAAACCGAATAAATCGGCCGAATATAAACATTGAAAACGATACGAAATTAAAAACAAAATATCTATTAAAATACAGTAATTCAACAGGCTGTACCGCTGAATAGCAATCGTTACATTGGATAGAGAACACAAAAAGGCAAAAATATATAAAAAGCGGTCAAGTGTGAGTATGAGTAATAAAAGTAATAAATGGTTCTGCCCAAGTAACACAGTAAACAATATAACTACTCACTCGTGGTCTTATATACAGTTCTATGCTGATATAAACACTTACAAAAGTTCATCCGTGAACTTACAGCTGCATAATAGCATTTAGTGTCAATTAAACAGCTCAGTCTGAATAAGAGCTGTATTACGGTATAGAAAGGGTACACATTTACGTCCTTATTCAGCTCTAAGTATTTTTAAACACTATTAGCTGTTTAAGGGCAACTTAGTGGAGAACTTTATGCTAAGTGCTGTGTATGATAGCACATGTGAATATTTATTACGTTGACTTTTTAAGATACCACTTGTGAACTATTATAACGTCAATAGAGGTATAGTGAACTACAAGTGAACATTACTAATGCTTAGGGCTGATTTTTTCCCTGCTAGTCAGCCTTTATTCAGCCTACTGATACAATCTGCATAGCGGCTGTTTAGAAGTTCAGCAAAACGCTAATAGCTGTTTAGAAGAATATTAGTGAATCAAATTAACGGCTACTGCTGAATTTGCGGTCACGAGTTACACTTATTACTGGTTTAGGCTGAATAAAGGGACTCTCGTTAATCATTACGCAGCCTATAGCTGAAATATGGAATAAAAGTAGTTCACATTGGTGCAGAAAACTCATTCACCATTTTTTATTCTATAACCTTTAAATTATCGTACTTTATCTTTACTTTTGAGGATATTTCAACCATAAACTATTATTAAATTAAAATTATTGTCTCTTCTTAGACCAGTAACATCAGTTTATGGTATATTTTTGATAAAAAAAGAAAGAAAACGGATTTGGTATACTTTCTTCGGCGTATATTTACTGTTAATTTTGTAAAAAACGCATTATTTATGGAGCGCGTGAAAATTTTCTTAAATAATATATATATATATACACAGTAAAATCGAGACCGCAATCATTTTCACTGATATAACAAAAATTCAAGTATACTTAATTACTATTTAATATTCCGCCATTTCCCGTTGAAGCAAATCTAGTCGTAGGGTCATCTCAATGAAAAATCAAAACACTTCAACAGGTATTCAATTAATTATATAGATTTGTAACTTGACGTTTGATGTAGCGACTTTCTTGCTTGTCCAGCTAAAGGTGAACTTGTGGAGGTTTAAGATAGTAATAAGGGTTCACATGTGAAATTTAGTCTGAATAAACACGCCCTTGTGCTCTTTTAAACAGCCGTTATTCAGCCCTTATAACTCTGTGACCCTTAATACAGCCATTATTCAGCCACTATAAAGCAATTAAACAGCCATGTGAACTTTAGGCTGAATAATTTGTGCCCAATTAAGATGAATAACGGCTGAAAAAGCGCTTTTTCAGCCCTTATTCAGCTAAGTTATTCAGCTTTAAGCGTAGACAATTATAATAAACAGCTCTTATTACGGCTTTTTGTGTTACTTGGGTGGTGCTTGTCTTCAGGTAACGAGGCCAACGAGGCCGAGCAGCTGCGCCAGCGCGTGGCCCAGCTCGAGGCGGAGCTCGCTCAGAAGAACGAGGAGCTGGCGCAGATCACCAAGTCGCGGAAGAGCGAACAGGTGAGGCTTTAACCCCCGACGGAAGAACAGGGTTGGAAACAGAACCGAAGCGGTCGCTAAATCCCGCATGCTCCGCAGAGGGGTATGCTGAGACCACTTCTTTCCAACGCTCATTCCCGAAATGGGTGAGGACCAAAAAGTTGGACCACAGTTAAGTGCAGTTAACTATACAAACGATAAAGATGAAAAAAGTTCCGCTGTGCGACGAAAACTTTCCTTACGATTGTATGGCTAATTTTCGTGTCACAACGGAAAAGTTTCATAGAAAATTAATTGATTGAGTTAGCGTGGCCAACTTTTTGGTCCTTACCCAAATACCAGAATTTTAAAATACCAGATTCTCAATATACCTACTTGAATCTCAAAAAATAACATTAAAATTTCGGTATCGTTGATTATGCTTACAAATATTTCGAAGCTGGTGATTTGGGAATCTGGTAAAGAGAGTAGTCTGGTATTTTGAAATTGTGGTATTTTGGGAGTGAGCGCTTTCCAACTGCTACGATCGTGAAAAATCTCTTTCGCCTGTTCCACTTTCATACATCGAGTTATGCATGCAAGTCGGTTTCGGGTAGGTACTTAAGATTCGGCCCTTTGCCAGTATTTTTCCGATTTGATTCGAAAAATTACGCCCAGGGCAGCCCCTTCCAACTTTTATTGACAAAAATGTTATTGTCTGTTCTTCTCGTGAGTCTGCAAAATTGACACCAGGAACTGCTTTAAATGGGGTAAAACTTTTTTTTATGCTTTTAGAAGTTTGTCTATTTAGTATTTTTCACAATTTATTGAATACTAGTGACTCGCCCTCGCTTTGCTTCGGTTTATGACAGTTTTATGTAACAGCCGTACATAAACCAGAATCTGTTAGACATATAAACCTTCCTCTAAAAAATCTAAGCGAACAGACAGTGGGAGTATACTAGCGACCCGCCCTCGCTTCGCTTCGGTTTATGTGAGTTTTCGGTAACACCCGCATATAAAACAGAATTTATGATACATAAAAACCATCCCCTTGAATCACTCTATCTATTTAAAAAATCGCATCAATTTCCGTTGCGTAGTTTTAAAGATCTCAGACAGCGGGAAGCGACTTGGTTTTGTACTATCTAAATATATAAAAGGAGAAACTGACTGACTGACTGACATATCAACGCACAGCCTAAACGGCTAAACGTAGGCACTTGAAATTTGGAAGGGACGTAGCTTAGGTACCGTACCGGTGCACTAAGAAAGGAATTCCCGAAATTCCCACGGGAACGGGCATTAGCGGGAAAATTATTAACTCAAAAAAAATGTTTTGCCCAACGAAGTGGACACGGGAACAGCTAGTGTAGTTATAAAGAAGAAGATTATCAGTACTGCAGAGCTACACCCGCTTTGGACCAGTGATCGGAATGAACTTATTTTGTTAGTAACGTCGTTTCTGTGACGTAGAGAAGACCATGTGACGTTAAAGCTCTTTAGCCATTAGGAGAAATTAGTTTATTTATATTCTCAGTAAAATAATGACAACCCTCTGAAACGTTTTTTTTGAAAACTCCTTCTCCTCCTTGAAGTTTCCGACGTCAATTGAAACATTTGCTCGTTTATATTCCAGGATGCTGAAGCCAAACTGGCTCAGAGTCAGCTGGAGCTGGCTCTCGCCGCCCACGATGGGCAGAGGCAGGTGATCCAGGCTCTTAATGACCAGCTGGCGCGCCAACTTGATGAGCTGGTGAGTTTGTCTCCCTTTTTAGGGGGGGGAGGGACCCTAATACTAAGTCTCCACTTCTCGTGTCTGTCAGCGGGCTGACAGAAAATGAACAGTAATAGGTAGACAGTTGATCACAAAGCGTGTTCTATTGTCGCTATAAATATCAAAGGGGTCTGCTATAATCACATTTTTGTATGCTCTCATACAAAAATGTGATTACTTATAGCTCATTTTTTCGCCGAAGTAACGACTATTCTAAGATTTTCATGATCGCCGCAGTCCCCTGAAGCTCAATGTAATTTAATTAAATTTGGCAAAGTGATTTAAAACTTTTGATTAGTGACACAAGATGGAACGTTAATAGTGACTAGTAAAAATAGATTAAGAAAACTTCTTTGCAAGGCAAATAGTACATTGTGTATTAAGGGTGGTAAAGAAAGTATTACAAACGAGAGTCTGTTAGAAGCCCGAAGCCGAAGGCTGAGGGCTTTAATGACTCGAGCTTTGTATTTCCTTTACCACCCGTGTAACATACAATGTTTTTCATCACAATTGCGAGGAAATGAAATAAAATCAGACAAAATATCATATTTTTAACTTATTAGCGGCAGACTACATCATTGTCTGTGGCTTACCACAGATAAGATTATTTGCGAAAGTAATTTAAATTAAAAAATGCAAAAAGTGTTCGCAGTCGGTAGGATTCGAACCTACGCTCCCAGAGGGAATCTGATTTCTAGTCAGACGCCTTAACCGCTCGGCCACGACTGCCACGTGAGGTTGCGCGAAAGTAACGTGTAGTTGTTGTTGCTTTATAGTGTTTTGATTAGTAGCAGTAATTAAGTTATAAATTGTTTAACAAAATGGTATGTTGTTTATAATGCAGGTTGATTACTATTTATTCGTTTGGCGTACCGTCCGTCTGTCAAAAACGGAGCTGGCTGAAAATCAGCGCTGCAGGTGTTTAAGACTGCACCGAGCGTCCAGTGGCGCCCTCATTACTTTTATTGTGTTTTCTAATAAACTAAAGTATTTTCTTGAAATTGGACAAAATGTGTTTGTACTACAAATGAAAACACAACTTATAGGGTATACTTTTTTTTTTTTAATCTTTATTGCGTGGAATTGGGTGGGGTTGCACAGTGTTAATGCTTAAAACTAGATTCGCCAAAACCTGTCTTTTCAGACGTACACAATTTTACATAAAAATACACGCTAGCTAAATTATTAAGTCAAAGAAAAAAAGAAACTATACATATCAATCATGTGAATTTAAAATTGTTATTGATAAATTAGTTTTTAGTATACCCACATGTCAGAATTCAATTAATGTTAATATATTTTGTTCATGAAATCTGTTACACTATAAAAACATTTTTCCGTGAGCCATTGTTTAAGCGCAATATTAAATTTATTTAAATTGACAATTTTTTTAAACGACTCCGGTAGACTATTAAAGATGGCAATACACATGCCGTAACAATTATTTGATGATAGTTTTAATTTCATTATAGGTTTATACAATGTATGCATGTATTGCGGTCTTAATGTACGTGTGGACTTATCCTGGAATTTTTGAAACAATACTTGATTCTTATACACAAAAGAGCACACTTCCATGATATTTATCGAGCGGACCGTTAGAATTTTATACTTAATAAAAAAGAAATAAAGAAGAATTTTATACTTAATTTTATATATCCTATAGTTTAATAACAATTCACCTTCGAGTTTTTAACTTAACGAAAAAAAGTGGCCACCTTTTCCCGTTAAGCTGACTACTCAAAGGGTAATTGTTATTAAAGTTTGTTACGTATCCCATAAATTGTGTTTATACTTGCGCTACAAACACATTTTGTTTGGTTCCAAGGAAATTCGTAAGTTAATTAGAAAACCCAATAACAGTAATGAGGGCGCCACTGGACGCTCGGCGCAGTCTTAACACCTCAGCATTATGCTGAGCCAGTGTCCGATTTACTGCCGCGAACACACTAAATACTCTTTTTATTGCTGATTTCTTTTACTTTTTTCTGCGTGTCTAGTGTGTAGTGAATAAATGTTATTTTTTTTCATATTTATATTTTAAATATACAGGTAAGCTACTAAAACGGGTCGGACAGGAAAACTCTATTTAAACTTTTAGTGTGACAGACAAGTTTACTGTGACTTGTCCGTAAAATTGTACAAATTTGTCAAAATTCAATTAACCTAAGATTGTCCCCTAATATTTGGATGAACCAACTTTTTTAGTCCCTTTAAGAGTGCCCTTGTTAAGCCAGGTAAGTATAAACGTTTACCTATATTTTTAGTTTATAAGCACAAGTAATCGTAAAAACGAACCATTTCTACCACTGCAACAATGATACCTACGTCATCTCTTTTGCTTTTATGTTATTTTTTAACTGCGTGTTATTGTTGTGAATAAAGGTTTTTTTTCCTTTCTTTCTTTCAAAGAAAACGCTTGTCAGGCACCATTTTTTCGATAAATACTGGTATCTCGGGCGGGATACAAACCTCGTTTTAAGCGCTCATTCCCGAAATACCAGAATTTTAAAATATCAGATTCTCAATATGCTTGAATCTCAAAAAATAACATTTAAATTTCGGTATCGTTGATTATGCTTACCTAATATTTTGAAGCTGGTGATTTGGGAATCTGGTAAAGAGAATAGTCTGGTATTTTGAAATTGTGGTATTTTGGAAGTGAGCGGTTTTAAGTAAAAAACTTTACCCCTAGTATTGTATGACAATTTTTTTATTCAATTCTAGGAGACAATCCAGTGTGTTACCATAAAAATAATCCATTTACTATTGATCTGTATGTAACAGGAACCCCGGCTGTATTTTCTTTATATTTAGCAATAACATTTAAAAAATATATTTCAACAAATAGTGGATATGACCCTTTTTTTGTTTGTTTCAGTCCACGATCCACCGCGAGCTAAACACTGCGTTGCAAACATGAGACGCGGCCTCCATACAGCCGCCGCCCATATACGCGTCTGTTGTCAAGGTAAATACTTACCTACCGTATATTAAATAATCGTATATAAATCTATATAATTATTTTAAACTAAATTTTATTATGTTTGTCGCGACAAACAAAGTTAAAATGAGAAGTTCAACATACTGAGATAGATTAAAAATAAAGGCCCAACGTACACTCCTTGTGGAACTCCTTGTGGAACAAAATATTAGTCAAATTTTTTAAGTTTTACTTACCTAAAGTTTCCTCATAAATTCCACCAGTTTTCAAATAAATCCATTTACGCGTTGCAAGCACATGTTACCTTTTTAAACTGTAACAGACGAGAGAAATAATATTGAACCAATAGTGGCTATTGTTTATACGTGACCATGGCAACCCTTTTGTAACGACCAGTAAAGACTAACTTCAGTTAACCAATAGTGGATGTTGTTTATACGTGACCATGGTAACCATGTATCTGTGGGCCATGTAGTGAAATGGCATTCATTATAAGCAGATACTGATATGATATTGATAACTTATACTGAGCAAGCAAAAACAGATCTTAAGGTGGTCAACCTTTTCATTCCGCGACTGTACATACTCGTACTCCTTTTTAATGGTGATCAAATAAGATAAATTCAAAAAAAACCGCTAGCTTTAACAATAGGACCGCCTGTGTATATGTTAAAAATGTAGGGTAATATTTAAGTTGTGATGTATTTATTTTGTATTTACATTATATTTATGTTGTATTTGTATTGTATTGTAGCAGGACCGGCGGCTGCCGTTACTCCTGCGCCAGGAGGAGCCAGCGTATGTAACTGTGAAGGCAAAGAAATGAACACTGTTCTCGGTATTTCGCAAGGTGCAAGAATTCTTTTAATTTTCTAGTATGTGGATTCAGTGTTACAGACCGAACGTACCAATTATAGAATGACGCAGTTAGCTTCGTTAGCTAACGGCCCGGGGTTCGATTCCTGAGTCTTGTGTATTCTATGTATTTTGGTACGTATTATGTACATAAGTGT
The DNA here is from genome assembly GCA_963966035.1 of Acleris laterana. NCBI lineage: Eukaryota > Metazoa > Arthropoda > Insecta > Lepidoptera > Tortricidae > Acleris > Acleris laterana. Next base: position 2,595,753 of record OZ014461.1, read on the forward strand.
TTAATATCGTCTTGTAGTACCCATAGTTCAAGCCTAGAGCTTCGTTTGGGTCTAGGTTTTGTTTGTGTGAGATTTCCCCAGACAGCAGACGCATTTTTTTCCTAACTTAGACTACGGAGTGGAAATACGTAGTATGAAAACTCATAATGTATGAAGAACACCAACTCATTAAACGTAAAGTCCATTCTAATAGACTTGTCTTGTTTAGTAAACACTTTTATAACCTCAAAACGCTCCTTTTTCGACTAAAATAACAATTTTGTCGCAAAAAAAACCATCCATGATGAAAAATCAGGAAAATTGTGTGCAAAATGGTAGTCTCAAGTTGCTTTATTCAGCAGGAAACGGCCGTTTTAGCCAAAAATTATGCATTTTGAGGTTATAAAATTGTTTACTAAATAAGACAAGTCTTTTGGAATGGACTATAATAAGTTCTTGGTACGGAAATTTGCCCTGCTTTTTCAAATAGCAGCATCTCAAATACTTCTGTAGCAATCACAACCTCATTTCTAAGAGGAGAGGGTTTAGTATACTTTGGAAATTAAATCTGAGAAACTGTATATTGGCTTATTAAGGCAGTTTAGAACTCTGTCGCTGAAAGCGAATTAGTTCTGGAATAATATCTTTATCATGACTAACGCTGTCATTATAGCAGTAATGGCGGCTTAACAATTTAAGTTGACTGTACACATTACCAGTAAATAGTCGTCTAAGCCGATAAGAGCAGTATCTTAAATTTTATCACCAAAGCAGATTAAATTCTATTTGTTTAAGAATAAGGTTGATATTACTACAGTAGGTTTATCCTAGTTACTGCGTTTTGGCTTAGGACGGCAGTTTTTTCTACCGATTCTTTAACACTGAAACCACTTAGATTAATAGTTAATACTAAGTTGAATCACGTTTTTTCTATTTAGTTACCAATCATGACATCGGCACATCACAAATTTTATTTATTTTATTCATGTTTGATTCGTGGTCAAGCGGAATTGACCCTATCACTGTAATCTTAGGGTCGCTTTTGAAGCTGTCGTTTAATACTAAACTTGGTGGTATTTACCCAAACTCGAATACATATTTGAGCATAGAGTCTTATATTCAAAGTCTTCGTCAATTTATGACAATCAAGTAAAATCGAATTGACTGAATGTGTTAAAGCGAACTAGGTCTAACGTGCCTCACACAGATAGACAACTGGGGGTTTATTCTACTCCGAAAAACCATATCGCTTTATCACTCGTATTGTTAACGCTAAGATAGCCCTTGTTTACTTGACAGTAAATAACAATACGATAAATATGTCAAAAGCAATGTAGTTTTGCCACTGACTTAATAAAATGTACCTACATAATTGTTTATTGGGGTCCTACTGAAAAAGGGTATAAGTCTTCTGAAGATGAAGTGAAAAAGGGTTTAAGTCTAGTATACTCCGTACATGTATATACCCTTTTTTATTACGAGTTAACTCGACTTGTACCTTTTTTCAGTATGACTCCATTGACGACGTGACATGGTCATTCTCTGAATACAAATGGCTGACTTTAGGCCCATAAGCTAAATGTTGCTACGTCATTTAAAACACCATTTGGCGAGAGCTTGAAGTAAAAAAAAAACAACGTTGACTACTTCATAGAGGTTGTGTTATCGCTCATTGAATACAAAACGGACACATTCCAAAATAATTTGCTCTTCCATTAAAAATCGTATTCCAACAGCTTCTAATTTTAAAATGCAACACTGACTCATTTTGGATTGTGTCCTTTTTGTATTCAATGAACGTTATGTTCTTATCCAGTACAGCAGTATAGCAGTGTAGTTACTATACTATGCTGTTGGCTACTTCCATATGTTCTCATCAACATGTCCCCTATTTAGGTCATATCATTATTTGGGCGTTTGTTCCGAATCACTTTCGTGGTCACATTTTTGTAGAAGAAAGTGGCTGCAGATTTCGTTTCTGGTTAGCTATCTAAGTTTACCGGACATTAACAAATATCCAAAACCGGCATCAAAATCTTCGCCCAATTCTTCAAAAATATGTCCACAAAAGTGAGGCGGTTGAAACGCTCGAATTATGACCCATTTCCAATGAAAATACTTGTGTATTTTATCGATACCAAATTATGGAAACATTTGGCAGCCATTTTGGCAACTCGAACTCGGCAAAGTGAGTTGTTAAATAATCGATTGCTTCTGAAAGCATTCGATATATTGATCGTTAATCTTTGCAGGTTCTCGATATGTGTAATAAAACTAATAAAACATTGTAAAGTCATTGTTCTGTAATGTTTTTAGAGATGGGTGCTAGGTAAGTACGTATTTACCCAAATACCTAGTTAAATTAAATATGTAACTTTTTAAGCACTGGGTAAGTTTACCCAGTATTTACCTGGGACATTATCCATCTCTAAATAGAATTTAAATAATTAGGTCATTTGTCGAATTTCAGGCCTAAACACGTTTATGTTAGTACAAAGAGATCTTTCTTTTTCTAATATACGATTGTCCTTTCTCGCAGACGGTCATAATGAAATATAGATTCATCGAATGTCTCGAAACGTTTAGTGATGAATAAATCTATGATAGCGACCCAAAGGTATTTATATATTCTTAGTTCTTAAATATTATATTAGAATAGTTTTAGTTTCATATAACTTCTTAAGTGTTTATAGATGTGTTGATGACAACCACGTGTCCTAAAGCATGACAAAACATGCCCGGATATACAAACGCGGTGAAATATTTTCTATGTTTAATGTTAATATGTTCTATACGTTAAGGTTGGGTTAACATACAAAAAATAATATTTATTCAAGTTTATGTGGTCACTTGCATTTTTCCACACTATTGCCTATAGATATTAATATTACTTGTCGAATTTGAGCACCAATCAAAAAGTACCTAGAGTTCGATATCTCTTAGAACGTGCTTCGGCTTTGGACTTGTCTCTCACTCGCTCTCAAATGCTCTTATTAAGAGCGAGTGAGAGAGAAGTACAAACCCGAAGCGCCTTTACCAGTTCACTTTACATCATTAACTAAGCTATAAATTAATGTACGCTTCTGTTAAAAACGGACCTTATAAGGGATTTAAAAACTAAGTGCGTACATGTCTAAACAGAATTTTACAACTTTGTATAAACTGTAAAGTTTTCTTTTATCCTTATAAAGTGAACACAGACGAATTGTACACAATTTTAAACCTTAGTTTATTCCTGAGACAAGTGTAACTAAAAATAAATTGCATTTATTAAGTATATGAACAATATTCGATATGACGTCTTTAACTAAACATTAATTTGTATGGAATCCTGACCTTACCGTTTTCTTTCAACATTTAAATATGTAATTATGAATGTATAAGTTTTTATTATATTATTAAGACAGATGTCTTCTACGATCAAATGCCAAAAACTTTTCTATTAATTTAAAAATAATACATATTTTTAATGGTAGTGTTAAGAATTTGTTTCCGAGATGCATAGGTGAAATACCGATTTTAAACGATTTCAAAACTTTTGGAATTCTTCGTCTAGAAAAAAGACGGGCTGTGTCGTGTCCTAGTGAGTGTATAAATAATAAAACTTAAATTGTTATTATACCTATATAAAATTAGTCGATACCGTTGCGTTGTCCAACGATTAATCCAAATTAAAATTAAATTTAAATCTAACTCCTTTGCGGAATATTAAAATACAATGAACATATTTAAAGCTTCGATTAAACTTTAATATAACTAAACATAGTTGTAAGTGACATAGAATTTATTTTACCCAAAGGGCATTGGGTAAGTAAATATGTTTGAATTATATTGTCATTGTTTTTTTCAGCGGCCATGGATGATTTTTACATAGTTATTTAGACGAACTCGAAATAAACACATACACATAAAGAATTTATGGTTATTTAGACGAACTCGAAATAAACACATACACATTAAGAATTTATGGCGTTTAATAATATCGGAGCCGAGATATTTAAGATTTGAAGTGTTCAGTTTTTGAGACTAAAAGTACACCTAGGTAAAAATATTAAATGTATCGGTTCCGATGCACTTAACAAAACATGTTTATTTTGAATTATTCTCTCATAATTTACCACTTTTACTAATGGCCGCTCACCTTGAAAATGTATGACTTTTACAAATGACAACACTTTTACCCAAACCCCTTTCTTTCCTATTAATTGTAACTAAAAGGATCTGTACTGCATTTTAATTTACTCGAATATAATTTCCATTTTATTTACTCTACAGTATTTAATAATCTCTTTGTTATAATAGTGTCTAGTAATTATATGTCCGAATATAAGGTTCCACGTAGTGTTAAGGTAAAGATGGGGTCACGAACATCCGTCTACCCTCCGATAACTTCACGTAGTAAGTTTGTTTTTGCTTTTATTTCAAAACCCTGTATCGCATAGGTCCCTTAGCAAATTAGAGAATACAGTTTGACAGGTAATAATTATCTGTGAAGTGTAAGAAGGAAGTAAAAGCAGGTAATTTCTATCAATCAATATTCTGTCCTCATATGGGAGAAAAGGCACAATTCATAGAAGCATATTAAACTCTCGAGGGTTATGATAAGGTTAGAATTGTAATACAATTCATGTAGCAGAAGTGTCTTTTTCGTAGCAGGGCAGTATTATCCTCTTTAGGCCCACCGTACAACGAAATTTGAAAATGGAAAATGAGCCTATTGTGAATATCGTAGTCAATTTTCCAATTCGATTGTCAGTCATAAAAGAAAGGAAAATCTATTTTATTCCAATGGCTCTATTATGTGCAGCTTTTTTTGTACGTTGAGCCTTGCGAGGGTATCGAATTGTCGACAGTTTATGACTCCTCCAGTGCTGTTTACTGGTCTATGTGCAAAATAGACACGTTTAGGAGCATTGTGTAACCAGATGAGTATTCTCTGTCAAAATCTATGAAAAAATTGAAAAAAAAAACAAATATCATTAAAAAAGGCTGAGGACACAATTTTTAAAATATACAATGTTTCCAAACAGGGTAACTTTCGTTCACTGTTGAATATTTTGAATAGTAACGTTGTTATTCGATTTTTACTCTCTTGTCTTCTGAAGGAGCATTTTCGTAGACAGTCTGTTAGACGTGAAGAAACCCAAGTGGTTTTTTAAGTGCTTGCAAAAAACGTTTTTAATCTATGTAGTAACTTACATAAAACATGTAATCGAAATTTAAGATACAGCTGTCTTCTTTCCTTCGCGATAGTTATATATTAATAAACATAGATTTAATGATAGTGTATTATTTCATAGGTAAATAAATGCTTAGTTTTAGGTAAAAATATTAATGTTTATAGTAACTTGATATTTATTTGTATATGTAAATCAATATATAATAATATGTGTAGTGTCCTGTAGACCAAAATCTGTTGGTATTCGAAATGTAATTTAGTATTAGCAGTAAGTGTTATTTTCAACATCAACAATATTACGTGTGGTTACATACATAAATATAGATAACTAAATAACTATACTATAGTGAATCGTTGTAATAGAAACGATACAATTCCTTATAGAAGAATAAAATTGAATTCTCATAAACTTATAATAGAAAGGAAATGAAACACTGTAAATTAGAAATTAACATGTTCTAGCGAATTTGGCTCGCGAGTACCCACCGACTTTCCCTCTGGATTGGAGTGCCAATATTTATAATATAGTTGACTGTAGATATCGCATTTCGATGGCATCAGTTTTTTTGTTTCCTTTTTTGATAAGTAATGTATATTTAACTTCTGTAGTAGATTTATATTTTATTTGTAAGTACCTATTATTTCAAATAGATAGTATTCAGATTTTTAATATCTTTCAACGCGTTTTCTTTTAATTTTGCTGTATTTATGTCGAAAACTGGTGTCAAAGAAGCGGACGCGAGCCATGTTTGTTGGCTTTTAAAAATATATTGTAATCGCAGATTAGGGTGTTAAATACTATTGTTCTAGCCTGCGTTGCTTTTGTCTCACTCGAATATTATTGAAAATAAGGGAAATTCCACTGAAGTTCATCGTATTTGAATATAATAGTCTTGAATATATTAATAAAAAACCGTGACTGTACGGTCGAATCTCTTTACTTTTTACAAGCTAGGTTTAGGCGGGTTATGCAATGTAGTCATATTTTTATATTAAGTTACTGTTCAGTTTTGTTTGTGGCTTTAGTTAATTTGTCAGAAAATATTTACATATTATAATTGGGTGTAAGCCATTTTGACGCGCGATTTTCAGTGCTATTGTGCAATATAAATGTAAACGAATGTTAACCTAAAAATTCTTAAGTTTGGTGGCCCATAAGGTACAGTCAACCAATTTGATTCCTAGGCCACTATGGACTTTGTCAACGTGACGTTGTAAACCAAATCATAGGGAGTCTCTTACGTTGTGGTTGACAACGTCACTTTAACATAGTCCAAAGTGGCCTAGAAATCAAATTGGTTGACTGTACGCTCAATGTTTAACCGTCACATGTTTATTGCAAAGGCAACGCAGTCTTAATTATGTGTACGTAATATCTTCCATTAGACGCGTAGTCGCTGTGAGCTAACGTATGCATTACAATAAATATATAAAAATCGATTAAAATACGCTAAGCGTTTTATTTATCCCACTGCACCCTGAACCTTCATCATCGTTTTGCCGCATCTTTCCCTTTTATATGATACCATTTTTTTTGATAATTTTTATTTCAATATTCCTATGGTAAACAGTAAAAAGAGAAAAAAAATGCAGGTAAATAGGCTATTCCAACACTGGTAGTTGAATAAAACTTTACTTTGTAAAAGGTCCGGTATCCGCCGTTTGTAGCCGTTCTTTCCTTGTACATTATTGGTCTGCCATATTGGGTTTGTAAGGGAAATAAACATTCCTGCTACATTACCTAGTTTTGTAATAGGAAATATTTTTCTTTTACGGTAGGTACAGTCTACTTTTGGGCCTTATTACAATTCAATAAGGTGAAAAAGTGGATAAGTACATGTCTTTGTAGTCGACCGTACCTGCCAGAGCCTAGCATTCATTGCCCGTGGTCCTACTGTGTAGTCCTACTGATCAATTATTTATATTTGAATATCAAATTAACAGGGTCGACGGAGCTCCGCTGGCGCGGAGCTCCTATTTCTGGGTGGTTTGGGCCTCCGGCCCTGCTGCAAAACTAACATAACCTAAACCTACCTCGTATTTATGAATTTTATGATATTAATTTTAGTCAGTAGGACTACGCAGTAGGACCACGGGCAAACGACTATTCTACTGCGTAAAACCATATCGCATGTGACTTACATAAATACCGTCACGCCTTCCTTCATCCCAGAGAGCTACATAATTACCAACAACTATAGTCCGTTCGCGATAAGAATGCAGTGAATCATCACTGCAACTGCAGGGTACAAGTGCATTAACCCTTCGTATGCTTAGGCACGGATCCGTGCTCAAAATTTGGGTATCTTTTTGTATTTTTTTTAAGCTTAATTTTATGGACTGTATCGTAATCAGAAGAGACTAGAACTTGGTACTTTTTTGACCTCCCGCATACGAGGGGTTAACAGTGGAAATGAAATAAACACAAATTATTTTTTAAAAGATTACGTTCAATAAAAAAATACCTAATTTTGAGCGACCCGATTGGTGAGGGGGTGTGTCTAGGCCGGTGGACAATGATGATTTTTACTGCATTCTTAACGCGAATGGATTATAGATAGATCTAATGTCGACCGAGTTTAAAACAATACCATAACACGTCAAAGACAATAATGGTTTTTACCGCCTAGACAAGAGGCCCTTGTGCTAACGGTAGGTATTTTCAATTCCTATTCGTCGGTGATCCTGGAATACCGCGTAACTGACAAATTCAATAAGTTGCTAAATCTACCTTACTGACTTATTTCCTAAGGTGTATTTTGCACCTTTTTTAATTTGTAAGTTACGTGTTATTGCGGGTCACCGACGTATTCATTTTGCTACCCGATAATACCAATGCCTATAAACTAGGACCCTCTTTGTAATCCGGGTTGCGTGCTCCCGTAAATTACCTGTACCCTTACCATGAGTTACAATTAACGTACTCGGTAGCGAGACGAAGCTCTGTCCCTCGCAGACCTCGCAAGTATTGTTATAGAATGCAAGGGACAGAGCATTCGACTCGCTAGCGAGTACGGTTATTGTAACCGCTCATTCCCGAAATACCAGAATTTTAAATTACCTGACTCATTATACTGGAATCCCAAAACTAAACATTCAAATTAAGGTATGGTTTAATATTTGTACCCAGTATTTCGAATGTGGTGTTTTGAGAATGTGGTACAGAGAGAAATCAGGTGTTTCAAAATTCTGGTATTTTGGGAATGAGCGATTTTGTATTTTGTAGTACTGTTAGGCGATGGGCTTGCAACCTGTCACTAATACACTGGTAAACATCCTCGCCTAAGTGTGCAAAATGTGGTTACAGAATTATCAAAAAGTTTTTATAGTTGTTGGAAATTCTGTAGCTCTACAATTCTGTAGTCTACCCCACTCTGGGAATAAAGGCGTGAGTTGGGCGGGTGGTAGGACCTTGTGCAGGGTCCGTCCGGATCGCTACCACCTTTTTATCCATTAACCTACCGCCAAACAGCAGTGTTCGCATTGTTGTGTTCCGGTTTGGGGATAAGACAGCCGGTGAAATGACTAGCATAGAGGCATTCCATCTTAGTCCTCAGGGTTGGCAACGCGTTTGCAGTCTTAGGATTGCATTGCAGTCTTGTGAATGCGAATGTCTATGGGTCACAGTTTCCACTTACCATCAGGTGGCCTGTGTGCTCGTTTGTCTTCTCTGTGCCATAAAAAAAAAGTTTATGGGAATGAGCGATTGTAACTCATGGTAAGGGCCTTGTCATTAGGGCGAGTGGTTGCTATGCAGGGGGTGACGGCTTCAGTCCGTGCTGCGGTAAGTTTTGTGGCGAGGGGAAAGCTGTTTGATTTTCTTAACATTAGCAATCAGCCCGTACAATATTCTAGTTACATAAACTGTACTCCTTTCCACTTATTTGATATAATTAAGGCTGCGCCGAGCGTACGCCGGATGTACAGTGGCACCCTCATTACTTTTATTGTGTTTTCTAATAAACTAAAGTAGGTATTTTCTTGAAATTGGACGGTATGTTTTTGTACTACAAATGAAAACACAACTTATAGGGTAGGTATATCACATAGTTTAATAACAAGTGGCCACCTTTTCCCGTTAAGCTTGACTACTCAAGGGTAATTGTTATTAAAGTTTGTTACGTACCTATCCCATAAATTGTGTTTTAACTTGCACTACACAAACGCATCGTCTGATTCCAAGGAAATTATTTAGTTAATTAGAAAACACAATAATAGTAATGAGGGCACCACTGGACGCTCGGCGTTTACTCGGCGCGGTCTTAATAATAAGTACCTAATCGACTTGATATACGAATTTTAAGGACATAAGGTAAGAGTACGGAATTACGGAGTATTAAGGCATTTTTGACTTTGTAAGCTATTTCCAGTAAAACCTGAAATCTCAGCTAATTGAAATTGGTTTACTAGTAAAGATTGGCTTTCAGAGTTTAGAATGTTATATAAAAATTATATATTAAACTGTGTTTTGTATAATTAATAGTCATTTTTATGAACCTCTTAAATATCCGTTATTACGGATTAAAAATAGTCTCTGTCGGTTATTCCGTAAATGCGTGCATGTAAATCCGGTAAATTAAGTAAATGCCCCTTTTCTGCCAAATGAATGAAATAGGGAATATAAATTAAATAAGACGTGATCAGAAATGAAATAACATTACATAGTTCTGAAACTACTTAAAATCTATAGTAACCTATTCAGATTAGTAGATGTACCATTAAGTATATTAAAACATTGGACTTTAGCAATATAATTCAGCTATTTAGCATGTGCAAATTCTTGTCATAACTTTTTACGAAGTAGGCAAAATGGATTACTTTAGACACCGTTTTTCATAACAATGGTCCACAAAATCGTAAAACGTAATTTCATCATTTGAAAGTATGCCAAACATCACGCTCGTAACGGCAAAGTTTGTTTGACTATCTTATCTGAATACCCGGTAAAACACAAAAACGAAATCCCTTTACTTTCTTTAATTGCGTAATTTTGACACTTTTCGGGACAAGGTTGATTTTTGATCTATGTAATTGCGGCAATCAGTAAATCGACCGTAATTTACTAAATACTCACTGAATTTTCATGAAAATTTATTTACTCAGTTTGTTATGAAATTCTACACAATTATTGAAACAATTTATAATGAAAATGCTTACCCATTACTTGTAAAATCCTCAATAAAATCCGTTGCTTCACTTACGCTCACGCGTCTACTTCCTATCGTCTCGACGGTTTGACGCGGACTGACCAAAAGAGATTACGTATATAAGGAATAGTCAATAAAAACACAGTGTAATGTCTGTTTCCACCTTTACTTCATTAATATCCTTCGTTTATGTACAGTTAATTCCCTTTATCAACTATCAACACCTTCTACCTGTGCCTCCCAGTCCAAGACTGCCTCAACCCGCCATCTTTCCCGCCTTTTGTTCACTTCCACCGGAAACGTTAACCGTTTTCAATTATAAATTATAATAGTTTTAAATACCACAATTAAAATATAAATGCAAATTGATGAACTGAATTAAACACAGATAATACTAATACTAATTATAATGATTATTACTAATTAATGAATAATTTATCCTATAAGTAAATAAAATACCGTTAAAATATTTTAAACCTTACATTCGACCATCCTGATAGCGTGTTTGCCCTCACACACGCATCCGGTGAAACCTTACATTCGGCAAGTTGAGACACCCTTACACTTAAAATACTTCATCGCCACAGATCAAAGTCATTATAACAATTAACATATTCACATAACTTTACTTACTTAATACTTATGTATATGCGTATATTTATACTTTGCTTTTCTTATTTACAGTTAACACAACAATAATTATATATATTCAACTGTGAAAAATAAATAAGATTGATATTTTAACAAACTTTTGCAGTTGCTTATCACAAAACAATCAGTATAATATAAACTTCTTATTAGGTACATAATTACAATCTCAACGTCCTCACTCTTAATCTTAATTACAATAATGTGCCTTCTCGGTTCGTGAAGGTTTTTATTTTTACCTCTCGGTTCATGAGGTTTTTATTCTTACCTCTCGGTTCATGAGGTTTTTTTTTTTTTTTTTTTTTTTGTCCTCTCGACTCGTGAGGTTTTGACTTTGCCTCTCGGTTCGTGAGGATTTTAAAACTTTTTTTTTTTTTTAGAGAACTTTCGATTTCGTACCTTTATTATTGTAATTATATCAATCAAAATTTTATTTCTTAACCCTAAAAGTGTCATAGAGTCACTTAATTAATTTTTATTACTTTGGTTATTAACTAATACCAATATATTCATTTTCATTACTTTAAGAGTTCAACATAATATTTACTTAATGCTAACCTTTTACTAAAAAGGCTTAACTAAAAATCCTTAACCTATATTACAGTATTAACAGTATATGAAAAGCTATTCTGATTTCTCTCCGTCAGAGGCATTACTCTCAGCATCAGTGACGTCATCGTTAATCTCTAATGTTGCTATATGGATCCACGGTCTCATGCGATCTGCAGCTACTACGGTTTTGCGTTTACTTTTAGTACCTTCAAATCCAGGGATAGGTGCTACTTTATACCTGTCATTGCCTAATGTCTTAATTACTCGAAAAGGTCCCTCGTATGACGGCAAAAGTTTAGTGCTCTTTCCTTGATTTTGAAATGCTGTTTTTGTAATTTTAATCAAGTCTCCATTCTTGTACACTCTAGCCGGACTCCTACCCTTATCATAATATTCTTTTTGATATATTTGGGCTTTCTCAATTTTATCACTAACCTCACTGCTGCGTATAGATTGGAGATCATCTAACTCTCTCATCCCGTGTGCTACTTCAGGATTAACCTCGCTATTCATTAATGTACCAAACATAACTTCAGAGGCGGCCCGACCCGTTGTTTTTTGTATAGTGTTATTTAACCCCCACTGTATTTTCCCTAACTTAGTATCCCAATCTTTTTCATTATAATTTAGGTTTTGAGCTTTGAGCGAGTCTAAGATGGTGCGGTTATACCGCTCCACTTGACCATTAGCCCTAGGGCTTGCTACTGCATTCAGAACATGCTTGATACCCTTGTCAAGACAAAACCTTTTAAAGGCATGTGATGTGAAACAACTCCCCCTATCGCTAACTATTCGGTTCGGTGTTCGAAAAGTATCAAAAATCTCCTCTAAGACCCTCGTGACATTTTGTGTATTAGTGTTTCTTACAGATTTGATGAAAACAAATTTAGTAAATGCGTCGACTACGACCAAAATGTAGGTATGCCCCTTTTTAGATCTTACAAAAGGCCCAAGGTGGTCGATGTGTAGGGTGTGCAACGGCCTGTCAACTTTAACTATAGGGTGCAAAAACCCTTCTCGTTTAGTTGTTTTTTTGGCGTACGCGCATTCTATGCATGCTCCTACGTATTTCTTTATGAATCGCGTCATTTTAGAGAACCAATATGTTTTCTTTATTCGATCACATGTTTTTTCGTAACCTACATGGCCTATTTCATCGTGATTCATCCTACACAACTGCCACCTTGCGCCCTTTGGCACTACCCATCGCACATTTCCCTTATCTCCATTTACACACCTATATAGCCTATTATTCCGTATGACATAATTGTCTCTAATGTACTCGAGCCCTTTTGTATTCAAGTCACTATTTAGAATGTCACGTATCCTACACAACTCCAAGTCCCCTAGCTGCAGGGTCAGTAGCCAGTCCTCTTCAGTAATTGCCATTACCGCAGGGAAAGGTTCAACCACAGAGTTTTCCTCAGTGACGGCAGGATTCCGTGACAAAGCATCCACGTGACACATTTTAATACCAGCCCGATACTCTACTGAACAGTTAAACTCCTGGAGTGCCAACCACCAGCGTGCAATACGGGGGATCAGATCACGCTTTTGAAAGGTAGAGCGCAGTGCACTGCAGTCGGTGACAATCCGGAACTCTTTCCCTAATAGGTACACCCTGAATTTCTTTAAAGAGCAAACTACGGCTAATGTTTAGAGTTCGTATGAATGAAAAATTTTCTCTTCCGGAGTTGTCTGCCGACTGTAATACGCTACGGGCTGGAAGGAGTGGTTTTCTTTTGATTTTTGTAGTAAGATACCTCCCACGCCTAACCTACTCGCGTCAGCATGAAGCTCAGTGTCAGATGTAGGATCGTAAAGGGCTAGTACAGGCCGATTAATTAATCTGTCCTTAAGTGTTTGGAATGCTTTAATTTGTTCAGCATCCCAAATCCATGCCACGTCCTTTTTCAACAACCTTGTAAGAGGTGAGGCCAGTTGTGCAAATCCTTCTATAAACTTTCGGAAGTAACTAACGAGTCCTATGAACTGGCGTACTCCATGAACATTTTCCGGACGGGGAAAATCGGCTACGCATTTAATTTTTGACTCACCAGGTCTTATGCCGGCTGCACTAATCTCATAACCTAGGTAATCGATTTTATTCTGCAAGAAGCTACATTTCGACAAGTTTAACTTCAAATTAGATTTTTCCAATAACTGCAAAATTTCTTCTAACCGGTTTAGACATTCATTAGAACTTGCGCCAAAAACTAATAAGTCATCAATGTAGACAGTAGCTTTATTAAATCTAGCCGGTCCCAGCACATGATTCATCATACGTTGGAAGACCGCGGGCGCGTGTGCCAGGCCGAACGGCATACGGTTGAACTCGTACTGGCCGTCCGGTGTGACAAACGCGGTCAAGTGTTTTGATTCCTCCGAGATCGAGACCTGGTAGTACCCTGACATTAAATCAAGTGTGATGAACCATGCCTGGCCCGCTAGACGGGATATCTCGTCTTCAATTAGCGGCATGGGGTATCTTTCTTTTATTGTTATTGAGTTCAGCAATCGGTAGTCTACACACATACGTAGTTTACCGTCTTTCTTCCTGACTAGGATAATTGGACTCGCGTAACTGGAGACAGACTCCCTGATAACACCGGCTTTTAACATTTCATCTACCATTTCCCGTACTTTGTCGCGTTCGGCGTGTGATAATCTATAGGGTCGATACACTACAGGGCGTTGACTGTTTAATTCAATTTTCATTTGAGTCGCGTCTGTACAACCTAATCCTACAAGATCGGACGAAAAGCAATGCCAAATCCAAATCAAATCCAAATCATTTATTCTGTAAGTAGGCCCTGTAGGCACTTTTACAAGTCTGAGTCTACCAGCGCTTCCAAAGAGACCACTGTTGAGAAGAAGCGCCGCAAGAAACTCAACAGTAAGCCATTTTTTAAAAATAAATCCCTTATTACAATACTAAACTTAAGCTACATAATTTAAATGTCACAGGGATGTACAGGTCCCAGTAGTAATAATAATTAAATACATCAAAATGTCGGATTAAAATAAATAATACAATTTCGGAGATGTAAACAGGCTCCAAATGTCAAATTAAAATTAAGAATTAAATATAATTAAAAAAAAAAACACAAAACAAGGGAGATGTAGAAAGTCTCCACGGTCAATTTTGGAGATGTAAAGAGTCTCCAGATGTCAAATTAAAATTAAATACAATTATATAAAAAAAAAAACACACACAAAAAATAAAATAAGGGAGATGTAGAAAGTCTCCACGGTCAATTTTGGAGATGTAAAGAGTCTCCAGATGTCATATTAAAATAATAAAATAATAGGTAATCAGGTAATCATACAGGGAGATGTATATAGTCTCCACGGTCATTAATAATTGTAATACAAAAAAATATATATATATATCAGTCCCAAGCATTGTCATCATTCATATAATCTTTAATACTATAATAAGCTTTAGAAATTAGTTTACGTTTAACGTATCTCTTAAATTTATTTACTGATAAATGAGTAACACTACTTGGGAGCTTATTATAAAACCTTATACAATTACCCATGAAAGAGTTTTTTATTTTGTGAAGCCGTGTAAAGGGCACTGCGAGCTTATGTTTATTTCTGGTATTAACATTATGTATGTCACAGTTCTTTCTAAAATTACTGATGTTCTTATGAACATGCATAATGTTTTCATAAACATATTGACTGTATACGGTTAATATATTCGTTTCTTTGAACTTATCTCTAAGCGAGTCTCTATGACCCATCTTGTAAACAGCACGAATAGCCCTCTTCTGTAGAACAAAGATGCTGTTTACGTCAGCACCACTACCCCATAGTAAAATACCATATGACATAATACTATGGAAGTAACTAAAATAAACTAATCGAGCGGTTTTCAAGTCTATTAGATTCCGAATTTTACTAACTGCAAAAGCTGCAGAACTTAGTCTATTCGCTAATTTAGCCAGATGAGGACCCCATTGGAGTTTTGAGTCTAACGTTATACCAAGAAATACTGTATCATTAACTAAGTCTAATTTGTAATTTTTAATAGTTACAGTAGTTTGTCTATTTTTCACATTGGTAGTCATAAATTTAATACATTTAGTCTTTTTCTCATTTAGTAATAAATTATTAACACTAAACCAATCTACTACTTTTGATATAGCATTGTTTACATCCACATTAAACTCCTGTTGTCGTTTGACTTTAAATACGAGTGAGGTATCATCAGCAAACAATACTATATCATGGTTGTCCTTTATAAGGTATGGTAAATCATTTATGTAAATGAGGAATAGAAATGGACCCAAAATTGAGCCCTGTGGCACGCCCATTGAGACCAAAGACCCAGGTGATCGTTTTCCATTCACGTCTACCCTTTGTATTCTCCCGAATAAGTACGTTTTAATTAAGTTTAGCGCAGTACTTCTAACTCCATAATGGTGTAGCTTCCTGACCAATGTGTCATGGTTAACGCAATCGAAGGCCTTGGACAAATCACAGAAAATACCTAAAGCATCATGTGACCCCTCCCAGGCATCAAAAATATGTTTAATTAGCTCAACACCAGCTTCGGTTGTCGAGCGACCCCGAGTAAAACCAAATTGTTTATTATGTAATAAATTATTATCTTGAAAATGTTGCATTAACTGTGATAAAATTAGTTTCTCAAAGATTTTACTGAAAGTGGGTAGTATCGATATCGGTCTAAAGTTAGTGGGGTCAGAAGTACTACCCGTTTTAAATAAAGGAATTATCTTGCTATGTTTCATAAGATCAGGAAACTCACCACAATCAACACAGTGATTAAATATGATCATTAAGTCAGATGCTATGACCTCCATTAAGGATTTAAGGACGTAAACCGAAACCCCCCAAAGATCATTGGTTTTCTTAATGTTAATTGATTTGAATGCTTTGATTACATCCAAGGCAGTAACGTGCTTGAATTCAAAGTGTATACTGCATTCAGACACGTTATCTTCTAATAATAAAATGGCAGACGCCGGCGAAGAGTTCAGACACTTAGTCGTGGACACTGGTATGTTGGTAAAATAATTTTCAAATTCAATTGCGACATCTAAGTTAGACTCTAGGATTTTACCATCTACTTTTAAACGAAAGTCATTAAATTCCTTTTTCCGGCGACCTGTTTCTTCATTAATTATTTTCCAAGTCGTTTTAATGACATCAGAGCTATTCAAGATTTTATCACTTAAAAAGTTTCGCTTAGCTATACGGCAGTCTGACTTGAAATTCTTAGAATACTCTTTGACATGTTCCTTAAACTCTTCACTAGCGTTAAACCGTCGTTCCTCATATAGTTGATACAGTATTGCTCTTCGTTTATGTAAGTCCGCAGTAGCCCAGTCACTGAAAACCTTTGCGCCACCGACCATGACCGATTTAGATGTAAATATCATGTCAAATTGTTTCATGAATGTGTGAAAGAATGAGTTGTACATGTCATTAGGGCCCTTATCAGTTGTTAAAAAGGGCAGATTAAGCACTAGGTTATGTCGCATTCTCTCCACACGACCTGCAGTAAGCGGCACAAAAGTTATTTCCTTATTCACAACATTATGCGATACAAACTCCAATTTAATTAGTTGACCTAGATGATCCGATTCCAGGTTACTGATCAAACTCTTACTAATAGGAATTATATCAGTAAAAATGTTATCAATACACGTGGCGCTAGTGTCAGTCACTCTAGTCGGCTCCATAAAAGTATGAGCCAGTCCGAAAGATTTGAAAAGATTTATCAATCTGGAGCTTAGTGAACAATTTTCCAAAATATTAACATTAAAATCTCCACATATAATAACTTTTTTACTCAAATGAGATAAATTTATTAAGATAGTTTCCATGTTCTTTTCAAAAATTTCGAAATTTCCTAAGGGTGGCCTATATACACAAACTACTATGAATTGCTGTAATTCTATTGCAGCGAGTTCTAATGTACGTTCAACAGATAAGGACACAATGTCCTTACGTTCTTTAAATTTAAATTTATTGTTTAATATTATTAACGACCCACCATGTATCGAGATACTTCTTGTGAACAGACTGCCGACCTGGTGGTTGATAAAATTAAACATAGCCTCGTTACTAGTTAACCAGTGTTCCGTTAAACATAAAATATCAATATTATTACTATTAAGAAATAACTCAATTTGGAGGTCTTTACTTCTTATACATTGAATATTCTGGTGAACCAGAGTGATACTATTAGATACTTTGCTGCCAGATTTGGCCTTACATTTATTGCGATTTAGATTGCTAGAGTTGACGCCCTCTGTTGTCGTTTCATTTAATTTAAATGATTGATGGTATTTGGAACGGTTTCCAGGTGCATTTTTGGTTGCAAAAAAGAAGCAGGAGCCAAATTATTGGCTGAAATATCAAATAAATAAGATAGCGACATAGCTATCTGTCTTTTAAGATAATTGGGAAGGTAAAATTTCCCTTTATTCAAAATGTAATTATTACTAATATAATTATTAGAATCAATAATTTCAATCTTATCATTATATGTACACATGTTATAAAATGTCATATTTAGATTATGTCTTATATCATTTTCTTTCTGTGACAACTGTTTACAATAAGGGAATGTAAACAATATGATTTTTTTTACTACAAGACTATTCAATGTTTGAAAAAATGAAATTAATTTATTTTTGTTTACATTCCCTCTATTTCCTATAAGAATAAGCAAAGTTGTGTCAATATCAATATTTCTGTCCTTAATAATTTGATTTTGGATATTTTCCAAGCTGCTTAAAGGTAAACAATTGCTGATCACACTATGTCCCTTAGTGTATGAATTCAATATTGAGCCCATATTACTACCAATTTCATCGCAGTACATAATTATGTCAGGTTTATGTTTATATGTCAATGTATTAGTACTGTCATTATTTACTGTAGGAAGTGTAGGAACACTATGCGCAGGAATACTCAGTGTAGGAACCCTGAGTGCACTGAGTGCAGGAACACTAACACACAGGCTCTGCTTCAGTCCGCTGGTGGCCGGACAGACACTCATGGTTTGACAGACACATGTGTGATTGTCCGCCAATGACTGAAACAGCTCTAAATTATAGTTGAGCTGCCCTATTAGGTCATCCATACCTAAAGAATACTCAGCTATAATTTTTTTTGAGTTCTCTTGCAAATTATTTAATGTTTGTATCGACTCCTCCAAATTCTGTATTTTTAATTGCAATATTTGTGTGTCAGTGTCATACTTTAACTTATTATTTCCTAACATATTGGCATATTTATTAAGTTTATCAACTAGTTTTACATTTATTTTATTTAATATCAATTTTGTTGTATACCGTTTATTTTGTGTTAACAACTTTTGAGATTTTCTTATATAACTATTTAATTTAATGTGTTTTTTTAGTTTATTCCTGCTACAACTACTTAACCTTGTTGTGGTGGAAATGTCATTAGTTAAATCTATGGTAACCACAGGATTGTCGGTTGAAGCAGGAATCAACTGAGGGTCACTCGCTACCAATTCCTCAAATAACGATTGAGTGTGTACCTCTGCAGTGTCTTGGTTGGCCTCTTGAAGCTCGTAGATCTGTTCGTGGGCATCATGCAGCGCTCTCTCACAATGTTCATAGCGTCTAAGTAATTCCATCAACGTACTTTTATCTTTTTCGTTAACTTGGTCACCTACTCGAACTTGGCTTAAGTCAATGTGTTCATTACCAACATCCGAAACTTCCGAGTTTTGATCATGAAATAAATGTGATATTCTATTTACGACTTCTACTTTTTCCGCGCGCGCAAAAATAGAGTTTTCTTCAGGGATTGTAACCGGTTACAAATAAACCGGTATTTATTTAGGTTAAACCGGTTAATAATTTAGGTTACGTTCGAACGAAATGATTTGGGAACGTTATTTCGAAGCGCTCCCTAACCGGTTACTCTGTGTTTCGATACGGGATGAATGACCGCTGTCGCGCGTCGAGGCGCTGCTGGTGGCTGCGCTATCAATCTAATACCATAGCAAACCAATCCTGTCTCCTTAAACGAGCGGTCATTCACCCCCCACACGGAGGAACCGCTCTCTAACCGGTAAATTGATTTCGTTCCCTGTTTACGCTCCGACATAGAGATACCGGTTAGAGCGATGTTCTTGCGAGCGTAACCTTTATTATGGGTTAGGCTCTCAAAGTGCGGCTCTAACCGGTACGGAAAATAAACCGGTTTTCAATCCCTGGTTTTCTTGCAGCAAGCAAGGAGTTGTACACGGTGTTACCGTGACATTCAAGTACCCATTTCTCACTTGATAAACACCACCACAGACAACATATTGTTTATTTGGTTTCCCCACTAAGTTTGTATTTAATAATACATGTCCCGAAAATGCAGGCTCTGTGGCCGCTCGCACGCTTGCGGCTCCATGTAACGTACTATGGCCTAATACTCTAATCCTAGCTAATTGCTCGTCATTGTCGTCACTGACGCTTTGATCAGGTACCTCCGTTCCTATATGTAGGAATCTTAATGAAATTGCGTCTTTATATACTATAATATGGGGCTGTTCCGAGAATGACTGACCAATTAAAATGGGTTTTTCTAGTAAGTGATCTTCAACAACCCTGCATAGCACTTCAGCGCCTACTCCATCTATAGTTACGTTCAATGACACTGAACCTAATGAGTTTACTAACTGGTTCCCAAATCCTTTCAGTATGGAAGACGTTTCATCATGCTTAAGGCTCAAATTTGAAACGGCAGAATCCTTTATCAATGTGACCTCACTTCCCAAATCTATAAACGCTTCAAGCACTACACCGTTAACGGTCGCTTGTTTAATGAATTTGTCATTAGGATTTGAATTGGTAATACACATTGTTTTCTGGGCCGGCTCTGGTTTATTAAAACCTTTATCTTGTCTAAAGAAACATGTTTCTTCCGTATGTCCTACTTTCTTGCATCTATTGCAATGGCGTAAAGGTTTGGGGCATTGTAAATATGAGTGTCCCTTTTCCTTACAATTGAAACAGCCTGGCTTTATTCCGGATTTAACACTATCCGCAGCACCATTACTACCATTACTACCGTTATTATTAGACACCCTATTTTTGACAGAAAAAGTATTATGTTGCGGAACACTATTATTGCTTAGTAAGAATTGCAAAAGTTGATCTGGCTCGGTACAACGTAATGCTAGCGCGCTCGACTTCATTGTCCTGTCACTGACGCCGTGAATAATACAATCGACGGCGCGTTTTCCACTAATGTCACATTGATTTAACAGTGCAACTTTTTCATAATAATATGCATCTATTGGTTCATTAAACCTGCTCCTACGCCGAAGCATATCCTCCAAGGACTGGCCATAATTTTTTTCGTAGGGAAAAGCACATGTCAGTTTAGCCTGCCATTCTTGCCAGGTATAAAGAATTGAGGGTAGACTCTCGTACCACGTTTTGGCCAGTCCTTGTAGTTTCTGCATGGCAAAATGAATGGTAGTTCGTTCGTCCCAGCCGTACACAGATGCACATTCGTTAACTTTTTTAAGCCAAATATTAATTAGTTGACTTTTATTGGACGGATCAAATTCGGGAAGTATGTTTTTTCTGTCTATATTCTTATTTATATTTTCCGAGTTCTGATTTAACGGCTGTGACGTAGAACTACTTTTAATGGCTTGTAGCAGATCTAAGACATCTTTAGAACTTAGCCTAGGGCTTCGTGACCTGTGTGAGCGACGATCCTCGTGTCGCCCGGCGCGCCGAGATCTGCTGTGCCTCTCGCCGCCGTCGTCGCAGCGATGCGGTTGGCTGCGTCGGCCTCTTCTCTCTTCTTCGCGCTCCCTCTCAAGCGTACGCTCCATGGAGCGCAGTCGCTCACGCTCGCGCTCCAGCTGGCGCTCTCGCTCCCGCAACTGCCGGCTGCGGCTGTGGCTCCGGGTGCGGCCGCGGGAGTCCCCGCTGCGATGGCTGCGACTGCGCGAGCTACGAACGTCAACTCCTCGGTAGGAGCGCGTCGGAGTCCGCAAGTCCCGATAGGAGCCGTTATCACGGCTCTTTTCCGGTGGCCCATTCATTGCAGATTACTCGCACATGAAAACAAATGGCATATTGAATTATACGTTCGTGAATAGTTACAAGGTTAAGAGATTATGTTGAAAGCTTTTAAGAAAATTCCCTTTTATTATGAACCAGTATCACAATATTGTGATATAATATTGTATCACAATATTGTGATAGTAAAATAAAAATAAGATTCGTTCTAATCTTTTCCTAAGCGTTAGTTATATTAAATTTCATTATACATAACTGTACATACTTTTAAACCAATAAGGTGTCTTTATTTTTGTTTTTAGAGTATAGTTTTAAGGTTTTACTAGCTTAGCTTATTAACTGTTACCTATGCGTTTGAAATATCTCACCCGCCGTTGACCAATAATTTTAAATCTATGAACTTACAATCAACCAGATTACGTAGTGCACCAGTAACACGACGCTGTAGTTTAAGTTGTGACTTTTTAAAAGGGTAAGGTTATTAGTTAATAAACGTTAGTTTTTCAACAGTAACAGCAACCAGAATAAACTTGTTGATGAAGATGACATATTTAAACTTCGTCAGGTATCTTCTGTGTGTATCTATAACTATTGACTATTCACTTAAACGAAAGCTATTTTAAAGTATTAGAATATAGGGCGTGTACTTACTATTTTATCGGTTATCCCACTTCTGACTATAAGGAATAGTCAATAAAACCACAGTGTAATGTCTGTTTCCACCTTTACTTCATTAATATCCTTCGTTTATGTACAGTTAATTCCCTTTATCAACTATCAACACCTTCTACCTGTGCCTCCCAGTCCAAGACTGCCTCAACCCGCCATCTTTCCCGCCTTTTGTTCACTTCCACCGGAAACGTTAACCGTTTTCAATTATAAATTATAATAGTTTTAAATACCACAATTAAAATATAAATGCAAATTGATGAACTGAATTAAACACAGATAATACTAATACTAATTATAATGATTATTACTAATTAATGAATAATTTATCCTATAAGTAAATAAAATACCGTTAAAATATTTTAAACCTTACACGTAATAACATACTATATGTTCACAGTTCGTTGACCTCTTGTTAATTTGACGCAATATTGTCCACACTTGATATGTATATATTTTTTTTTGGACATACTTGATAGTTTTCTTATTTTTGGGCCTTAAGCGAAAAATTCCGGAATTCCGTACGTTTACGGAATTCCGTACCGTTACCTTATTGGAGTTTGATATTTAGCAATTCAATTATAGTTTTAGGATATTAATTGATTCTAAGCTACAAAATTAAGTTCATATTCTTGCCCAACCACTATCCGGATTAGAAATTAATGAATAATGATAGTATGGCACACTAACCAGAGGAATTTCGATGCTCTATAAATTGCAAACCTATTTCCGTCTAATCGGATATTCTATCATTCTATGACACAATGATGGTCTCGTCCGAAGCGATGGTAGATTCACCCTATATTACCGACGTGTAAAAGAGCCCTCATGTGGCCTATTTTACTGAATAAATATTTTGAATTTTGAATTTGAATTTGACTTGAGCACCCAATATTGGGTTGTGTTTTGACAAACCAAGATTGTAGCTACAAGTTTTAATAAAAACTAACGGTATTTATATTGATTAACAAACAGTTGAGAGAAGACAACATAAACGCGATTAATTCATTTATTTGAAAATTAAACAGATGGTTTATTAAATTTAATACCTCATGTGCATGCCATAATGTACCTGTGTAATGCCTGTGTCAATTGAAATTGCCAAAGAGGTAAACAAATTCGTTGTTTGATATATTATACAGTGTGTCCCTGGATAAAGTGCACAAACGAATAGGGATGAAACTAGACACAATTTTATCGACAAAAAAAAAATAAAAAAAAATTACCACCTTTATTTATTTTTTTATGATTTTTTAAAAAAAGTCATAGTACGCAGAGGACCTCATCGGAACAAATCAAGATATTTTGGCTCCTGTGGGCTCTATTGATTTGAAACAAACGGAATTATAATCACAAAAGTTTATTTGTGTCAATGAAAATAGAAAAAAATGAGAAAAAATGACATAAACCCTAAAAATAATGACTTTTCCTATGAATTTTGTGTTTTTTTTTCTCGAATTTTTAGTATTTACTCGATTTACTCAAAATTATGCCCATCTTACCTCATGTTATTTTTACCAGTAATGGTTGTGTATCTCATTGCCTTTTATTTAAAAAAATAACCAAGTGTCTCGCACAATTACAAGATCCTTAATGAGCGGCCAAACAAAGACATTGCGTTTACACTTAATTAGGTAGCCGCTCAGGTTGAAACCCTTAATGGAGGATTAGGATTACATTTTGGGTATGGGATTATAAAATCAAACGAATTATGGAATTTCATAATTACTTATTTAATGTAATAACTGTTCAAAATGCCCACCCCGCTCTTGCAAACACAATCCTGCACGTACTGCTATTTGTTGAGTTGCTCGACGTATCATTTCCGGGTTATTTTTTATGTAATTTACACAATGGACAATTCTGCCACGCAATTCCTCTTCTGTGTTGATAGGGACGCTGTATACCCTCTGTTTCATTGTGCCCCAAAGGAAATAATCCAGTGGTGTCATGCCTGGTGAGCGTGCTGGCCACGCCACTGGCCCTTGTCGGCCAATCCAACGATTAGCATAAGAGGCGTTGAGAAATCCCCTTACGTCAAGTGCGTAATGGGCCGGGCATCCATCCATTTGTAAATACATTGTTCTTCTAGTCTCCAAGGGCACATCCTCCAATTCAAGGGGCAGATCTTCTCTCAAAAGTTCTAAAAATCTGGGATCGTTCAAAGTTCTGGGGAGAAAAATAGGGCCAATGAACATGTCACCAATTAGTCCAGCCCACAGATTTATCGAAAACTGCACTTGAAATTTTGACGACCTTTTGAGGTGAGGATTTTCTCCCTTGGGGTTCCATTCATGTAGATTCCTGCAGTTTGTGATCCCATGTCGTGTAAACTGACTCTCATCCATCCACAGAATTTTTTGGGTGAATTCAGGATCGTTCCTGATCTGCCGTTGAATCCAAGAAGACAGCACACATCTTGGTACCCTGTCTACGTCGTCGTGTAGATGTTGAACTCGTTGGTAGTGGTATGGGTGAAGACCTTCTTTTTTAAAAATCCGCCAAACCGATGATTTTGAAACTCCATGCTGCAAGGCCAACCGCCGAATACTGGTCGTCGGATCAGCAAATAAACTTCTTAGTATGGCTTCCTCAACAGCTCCATCAATCACTACTCCTGCTTGTTCTCGGCGATCTCGATCCAATCGAAGTCCATTCGACAATCGTCTGTGAAGTTCTTGAAAAAAATTACGAGCAGACGGTACAGGTCTCCTGTTCGGGAATGCTGCCATGTATAATAAACGAGCAGCTCTGGCATTACCTCTCGCCATTCCATAATAAAAGTGGATGTCGGCGAGATCTCTGTGCGTGAACTCACTTAAACGGGGCATTTTATGAAATCCTGATAGTAGAAGTAGTTGTAACTGAGAATAAGTAACGACGAATGATTCGAAGTAACTGATGAACTAAACCTTATCTTATCACTATTTATGCTAATCCTAACATGTATTCCCCGCCCCACCCCAAATAAAATTCAATAAAGAGTAAGGACAATAATCTACCTGGGCGACAACCTAATTAAGCGTAATCATTATGTCATTGTTTGGCCACTCATTAATAATCTTATAATTGTGCAAGAAACCCAAAATGTAATCCTAATCCTCCATTAAGGGTTTCAACCTGAGCGGCTACCTAATTAAGTGTAAACGCAATGTCTTTGTTTGGCCGCTCATTAAGGATCTTGTAATTGTGCGAGACACTTGGTTATTTTTTTAAATAAAAGGCAATGAGATACACAATCATTACTGGTAAAAATAACATGAGGTAAGATGGGCATAATTTTGAGTAAATCGAGTAAATACTAAAAATTCGAGAAAAAAAAACACAAAATTCATAGGAAAAGTCATTATTTTTAGGGTTTATGTCATTTTTTCTCATTTTTTTCTATTTTCATTGACACAAATAAACTTTTGTGATTATAATTCCGTTTGTTTCAAATCAATAGAGCCCACAGGAGCCAAAATATCTTGATTTGTTCCGATGAGGTCCTCTGCGTACTATGACTTTTTTTAAAAAATCATAAAAAAATAAATAAAGGTGGTAATTTTTTTTTATTATTTTTTTTGTCGATAAAATTGTGTCTAGTTTCATCCCTATTCGTTTGTGCACTTTATCCAGGGACACACTGTATAGCCTCAAATATTCATCAAGCGCGTTTTTATGTAAAATAACGTAGGTATAATTGATCTTCATAAGTTAATCTGAAACTGAATGTGAAAGTAGAACTAAAGTGTATAAATCACTGCTAAAACCTCCCTTGATTTTTAAAAGCACGTAATAAAGGTAAATTGATCTATTTGGTTGTTCCCATCTTTGCCATTTTCAAATGAAACAGACTTTTTAAAATTTTATATTAACACAAACTAATGTTTGAGCGATAATGTATAATTGTTACAAAATAAATTGTATGGGTATTAGATATTTCAAAATTAACAATTATTTTACGCACTTTACAGTTTCAACTTGATATCTGTTAGCGTTTCCCGCCGCGCCAGATAATATATAGTTTTTCCTTATCTGTGCTCCAAACAAACTCAACTGTCACATTATCACAGTTAAAACTTAACGATGGGCACCGGTTTTTTCTGACTTCGATAATTCGATTGTTTTGGTTTGGTTGGTCACGTTATTAATACTCTTAAAACCGTGACCGCCTACTTGTCCTTCTGTACTTTTCTTTCCTACGATAGAATTTATATCGTTGTTTTGGACCAACTTGTGCGCGATTTACTGTACTGCGTGATAAAATGTCGACTGAACGTCCCACCGAAGACATTGAGCGAGATCGAGAGAAAATTCGCGAGGTCCTTGAGATAGAACTCTTCCACGAAACTGAGCTCTCACAGCTACAGCAGTTGCTAGCCGACAGCCAAGACATTATTTCGGATGATGATGGGGATGAACAGTTTAATGATGCCGGCGATGATTTAATGTTGTAAGTATCTATTTATCAATCGGTGGTGCCATAGGAACTTCATTCAGATACAAAACCGAAGCATCTTCTAAGTGCTCACAGACTTATTCTATTCGAATGTTATCAGATTTCAACTTACAGCACGCGTGGTAATTTTCGTTCGTAGTTTGGCCGCAAGCAATATTATTATATTTTTAGAAGAACAAAGTTATTACATTGGTCAATTATAATAAAATGACTCAACGTTTCTGCAGTGGAGCTTTTTGATTAGCCAGCCATAGTTTTATGACTGCAATTTCCATCTTTTAATGTATAATAACATAATTATTGTCGTCAAGTAGCACAGTCTGTATGTTTCTGTCCACGACTTTGTCTGCATAGAATGAGTTACTTGGCCATCCCATGTTGAGAGACATTTTTTCTGAGATGAAATGCGATGTATCCAGCTAATCCAGTTAATCAAGCTATCAACATTTCAAATTTCATCCTAATCCGTCCAACAATTGCAGTGTGAAGGAGAAGGTAACAAACTAACAAATACACAAACTTTCGCATTTATAATATTAAGTAATGGGATAAAAGACAAAAAATATCAGCAATTGTATATTCAGAGTTCAATTATGACTACACAAAGCTGGTTGTTTTTAGGGTTCCATGCCTGAGGGGAAGCCAACAGGACATGGTTAATATGCCTACGCTGTCTGTCTGTCTGTCTTTAAAGAGCTGTATCTTTTGAATAGTCAGGAATTCAAAAAATAAGAAGACAATCCCAATAAAAAAAGTTAATACATACATACATACATAAACTCACGCCTTTATTTGTAGGCAGTGCTACAAAATTACAAACAACTCTAAAAACTTGTAGATAATTCTGTAACCACATAAAAAAAGTGAATATTGTGGTGTGGGCGATTCCGACTTGCACTTGACAGTTTTTTTTTGTCTTGTCTTATTCCTGTGTTAAGGTGTTGTTTTTGTTGCATCTTTTTAGAGACATTGATAACGGACCATGGAGTAGCGACGAAGAGACTGACGACCCTGCACCCTGCGATGAAGAAGAGGAGTGGACAGCGCATCGTCCACTCAGTATCAATGACATATCCTTTAAAGGGAAAGAAGAAGTTAAAGTTCCCGAAGAAACGACAACTCCCTTTGAGTTTTTTAAACTCTTATTCACCAATGAGTTTTTAACTGAAATTGTGAGCTCCACAAATACATTTGCCTCTTTGATATTGGCACAGGGCCAATTTGCTGAAAATCTTGTACAGGGATGGAAAGAGCTTACCATTGAGGAATTTGTAACATTTTTGGGAATGTTTTTTCAAATGGGGACAGTCAGAGCAGCACAATATAAGGACTACTGGAGTGGACACTATCTGCATCATTTATTTGCAAGAAATTATATGAGAAGAAACAGATTCATGTTAATATTAAGATTTTTAAGATTTGGACAAAATAATATAGAGTCATTATTAGAGTATTTTAATAACAAGATGTTTGAAATCTATAGTCCAGGGGAAAACTTGGCTGTTGAAGAATCAGTTGTACTTCCAGGCAGATGCCGCAGATATGGCTTTAAACTCTATGTTTTGGAAACACCTGGTGGCATTGCCCTACAAACACACTTGGACACACCAGATGACGAAGAAGATACAGACGAAGAAGGGCTACCGCACAGAGATAAAATGGTCATGAAATTATTAGACAAGTATTTAAGGACCGGACGGCACGTGTATTTGGATAGATTCTTCATTAGGGTTGAGCTCGCAAAGTTCCTTTTGGAAAATAAGACTAACGTCACCGGGACATTGTTTGCTTGTCGTGCAAACAATCCCAAAGTTGTTTGCGCCAACAAACTTGAAAGAGGTGACTGCATTTATAGATTTAGTAAGGAGGGGATATGCGTTTGCAAGTGGCACCGTACGCGTGACATTCTTAGTATTAGCACCAAATTCTCCCCGGATTTAAAACCTTATACTAGAAAGGGAAAAACCATTTTGAAACCCGAAATGGTTATAGAGTACGATAAAATAATGGATAGTGTTGAACGTCACGAGGAAATATTTGAATATTACGCGTTTGAAAACGATTCAATGAGGTGGTACAAGAAAGTAGGCATTCACCTCTTGCAAATAATGCTGATGAATGCTTACTTTCTTTATAATATGAAACATGATGGAAGCATTAAATTGCATGACTTTAGGGACTCTGTAATTTCGACACTGTTGCCACCAACATGTTTGAGCGCAAATGGGCACGCTAGATCAAAACGCGTCCCTGGGCCTGCCCGTTTGCCAAAATATGTTGTAAGGCGTGGTAAAACAAAGAGGCATTAGCGAAATGAACCATATTCAGCATTTAAATTGTAAGTCAAGTTCGGATACGATTAAACTTTGAAAAAAAACACGTTTCTCTTACCGTCCCAACAAACCAAGACTGCGTCACTAGTTTTAAGCGGAGTAGGAGAAACAGCGGAGCGGAGAAATCGACTAATCGAATTGTAAGTACAAAACACACGGGTACACAAGATTTTCAGAATTCCGATTTTGAAATCTCCATATCATCGCTATTTCGAATTTTAATTTCACGAAGCATCACCATCACGATTTTTTTAAATTTTGAATTATCACATTTCCGAGTTATTAATCAACCCCGACAAAACAGGAAAACGATTTTTCTTATTCCGAATATTCCTATTCTGAATCCCGAATATTCCTATTCCGAATCCCGAATATTCGTTACTAGCGACCCGCCCTCGCTTCGCTTCGGTTTATTTGAGTTTTCTATAACACACGTACATAAAACAAAATACCTAACATACATAAAAACCTTCCTCTTGAATCACTCTATCTACTAAAAAAAACCGCATCAAAATCCGTTGCGTAGTTTTAAAGATCTAAGCATACATAGGGACAGACAGCGGGAAGCGACTTTGTTTTATACTATGTAGTGATTCCGAAATTTTAGCAGCCCGAATTCTCTAAGATTTTTATTTCTAATAAGAGCCTGAAAAACTTCTACAATACGTTGCACAATGTTTAACATACATAATGCTCAAAAACTAAGAAATGTCCGACAAAGCCGACGGAGCTCCGCCTCGCGGGGCTCCTGTTCCGCGTAGCTAAGGCGCTTTGCACCTTGATGCAACTCTAACCTAACCTAACCTATCAAGGTGAGATTGTCCTAATTTAGTAATGTGCTCGTCATCTCCCCTAACTTTTGTTTCAAGTAGAATATCGTAAAACGGGGTGAGTGGGGACACATTCTAAAATGAAGCATAATGTTACTAATTATAAGACTGAAATGATTTCCAATCGACGTTACGTTATTGTCCATTTAATACTGGTTTTTATTTATAACAACTTATGACTTTTTACTTTTTGTTTGTTATTGACTTTTAGGTTGGATACCCTACTCCCTCCGTTTTACGGGTAATTCAATTCAATTGAAATGGTAAGTTTCGTAATTCGGAATTGTACATTAAGTACATTGATTTGTTAAAATATTCGGAATTATAATTTTCGTAAAAATTAACATTCGGAATTGTTAACATTCGTAAATTCGAAAATTCACTAAAAAGTTTTCGTGATTTTAATACTCGGTAATATAAAATTCGAGATGTTGATATTTTGGCCTTATCTTTTTTCAGTAGTAAATAATTTGTGTTTTTAGGGTGCTCCCTAGGATTTGATTGTAAAAATTTATTTTTATTATTTAGTCTTAGTTTCGGATTAATGACATGCATACACCAAATGCCAAAAAAACTGAAATAATTCGGATTATTAGGCCCACTTGCGCGGACTAGAGTTAGCCCTTAACCCAGAGTTAAGCGTCTACTTTTGTATGTGGTTTGCCGCCTAACCTCGGGTTAAGACGCTAACTCTGGTCCACGCAAGTGGGCCTTAGACATTTATCTACATATATTTCATAGGAAAAGTATACCTAACTTGAAATCTACAGTCTTCGTTATAATATAATATATATAACACAATTGGTTACTTTTAGCTATTCGACGACAGATGGCGTGAGCTATGGGATCCCCTTGACTGCCATACATATCGTTGGTCATAATGTATTGTTTAGTCATACTTTTTTTTGTCATAACTTCTTTCAGGCTGAAGTTACAACTTTTGATAAACGTTTATCGTGTAGATTATTTAGGTTAGGTTAGGTTAGTTTTATAAAAATTCTGAAAAAATAACCGAGTCCTGCGAAAAATGCATTATGACTTGCGAAAATTATGACTTGAAACACATTATGACTAAAAATATTTATGGCAGTCAATAGAGACCCGTGAGCTATACCTACTCATTTTCGATAAGCAATTAAAGCATTTTTTACAGGAAGTGTGCGGGGAAAACCATCTACAATATGAATTAAAGTTTTCTAGCGCTGCTGTACATGGCAAAAAATCCATATCAATCAAAGTTGCATGATTGTTAACGAATATCATTTAGCTAGATAACTTTACGGGAACGAGTGCGGCTAGCGCCATCTTCAATACGAATTAAAGCACAGAATAAGTAATAGTACAAGGTACAGAAGTTGCTCTTCCTTGCAAAAACTTTTACGTTCGATCGTAGTCTGCCTTGCTGTCTTTTGTGCGCTCTGACGGGACTAGGTACTCAAACTGACCGGTGTGGCGCGTTCACTCGTTCACTCGTTCGACCGACCGAGCGCATTTTTATTTTTTATTTTTATGGCATAGAGAAGACAAACGAGCACACAGGCCACTCGATGGTAAGTGGAAACTGTGACCCATAGACATTCGCATTCACAAGACTGCAATGCAATCCTAAGACTGCAATTGCGTTGCCAACCCTGAGGACTAAGATGGAATGCCTTTATGCTAGTCATTTCACCGGCTGTCTTATCCCCAAACCGGAACGGAACACAACAATGCGAACACTGCTGTTTGGCGGTAGGTTAATGGATAAGATGGTGGTAGCGATCCGGACGGACCCTGCACAAGGTCCTACCACCCGCAAACCCACCCGCCTTAAGAGAATAATAACTAGACCCCGTTATCAATTGCTCAGTTTGGGGGCAAACGTCATAATTGTATGTTTCATAATAAATTAACAATATAAAAATAACCGTTGAAAACCAATACACTAGGTTGTAGTGTTAATGAACACCGTTCCATTTAGTCCCCAGATTACCCTATTGTGACGTTTGCCCCCAAACTGAGCAATTCGTTCATTGAATACAAAACGGACACAATCCAAAATGAGTAAGTGTTGCATTTTAAAATTAGAAGCAGTTGGAATACGATTTTTAATGGAAGAGCAAATTATTTTGGAATGTGTCCGTTTTGTATTCAATGAGCGAATTGATAACGGGGTCTAATAATAACACCCAAGGTAGGTACTTGTACGGCTAATACTTTTGAGTTCGACCGTCCTACTCTCGAGCTAGTATTTATAAATTAAATGACAACACAATAATGATACAGACATTCTTGGTGCGCCGAAGTTCATATAAAATTACAAATTAGATTATTGGAACTCCGAAAATGTATCTCATATAATTTTTGCAACCTAATGATCACACTTCATACTCTTCATTTTTTTTAATACAATTTATCGGAACTTATAATCATTTGAACTTATAACGTGTAGATAAAATTAGGTTAAGTAGGTTAGGTTAGATTTATAAAAATCTAAAAAAAGTAATAGTTTTTTGAAAAAATGTATTATGTGTTGCGATAATTTATGATTTAAAAAGTATGAGCAAATTTTTTCGGAGTACTTTAATTGATGAGTATACCTAGTCACAAATCGTTTTTGTATAAAAAAACTCGAAAGACCAATTTTATATGAGCCAATAGGTATGGACCCAGACATTCTTTATCAACTTTTAATACTTACAACTTTAAATTAAATATATAAATATCAGGGACAATCTTACACAAATAACCTAAGTCCAAAAACGCTCTAGGCTTATACTAAGTATTGATAAACATATTTTCACCTCAGCAGCTCAAACAAGCAGGTTTTGCTGCTTAAAAACAGTGAGCAAAATTCAATTTTGCTGCGAGCGAGAGGCAAAGTAGCTTTTTAATTATTTTTTTTAAATGCCGTGAGCAGTGCTGGGGCTACTCACAACATTCGAAAAAATTTAACTCTTTGTTCTGTCACTTTCACTTCGATAGGAAAAAAGCGAGAGATAGAAACAACTTGATTCGAAGTTCGATTTTCAAAGGCCACACATAGTAGGCCCAAAAAGAAACGCACGTTCGGATGCACACATAACCGTAAATTGCAAATAAAACTATCTGTTCAAGTTTGAAATGTGTTTATTATAACTATTTTATACAGTAGGTACAATCATTTTTTTTATTTAATGTTTTGAAGACAAAATTAATGAAAAATAAGAAGTTTATCATGTATCTTCATAATTTTGTTATCGTTTTAACAATCTTTAATTTCGTGACATAAACCGCGGGGGCAGTTTCAGAACGCATTTCAAAAATAGCGGGATTATTGTACTTAAAAAAAAAAGTAATGTAATGTAAATGACGATGTAATTTTTGTTAATTTGTCCGCCATAGCCAATAGCCATAGACAAGGCATAGTTAGGTTTTTTTTAAAGCCACAGACTACATAAAGCTGTATAAAGTTGTGTTTGCACTACGGCATTATCAAGTTGAGTGACAGGTTTTATCTGTTTCATGTTTATTTTTTCCACTTTTTATTTTATTAGTATTTTGCAAAAATGCTTGTGATTGATGCATATGCGATCGTGTCGTTATTTAGTCGTGTATTCACCAAATGGTCACAACGGAAGACCTGCGTTGGCCCTACCAGCTTCACGCTGTGTTGTTCTCGCTGCTGAGGTGAAAAGTTGTATGTCTCACACGAGACCAAAGTTTTTTACGTCTCGTATCTTTGAATCCCTCGCTACGCTCAGGATTCTAACCTAGAATCACTCGCTACGCTCGTGATTCAATAATAGAATCCTTCGCTTACTCGGGATTCAAAATCATCACTCGCAGCAAAAACCAACTTTGCTCTCTTGTTGAACAAATAACTATTATATAGAGCAATAAAAACGTAAGTATCTAAATAGAAAACACCCAAGACTCGGAAACAAAATACTCGGGCTCATCACGAATATTTGCCCTGGGTAGTGATTCTGTAAACAACGCCGGTCGTGCGGACTGTCGAGTGATATCCAAGCGGCGAGATTAAGTAGTCCCGTCAGTGCGAACAAAACACATTGTAGCGCGTGCATTTTTTTAATTAAGCAGCCTTATACGATCGACCCATCGTGCTGCTAAATTGAAAATGCACGCGCTACAATGTGTTTTGTTCGCACTGACGGGACTACTTAATCTCGCCGCTTGGATATCACTCGACAGTCCGCACGACCGGCGTTGTTTACAGAATCACTACCCTGATCGGAAATAGAACCCGGGACCGCTAGCTCCGTAGGCAGGGTCATTACGATGTAGGCTAACTGCGTCGTTAATTTGAACTTTCTTAACTAGCTAAACTCTAGGAGAGTTTTAAAACGACCTTTAATTTTCGTCCGCTGTAAAACAAAAACTTCATTTTTTTAAACCGGTGATTAAAACGGTCTTATTATTTGTCACGAAATAACGTCTTAAAGTTAGAAATAAAACATAGTTTTGTAAACAATGATAATTTACCAAAATACCTATTTATTAATTAATAATAATGAAACAACCAATCTTTCTTGTTTATAGCATCCGTCACGGAGACAATTTATTTCGCCGATCGGGTCACGATGTACTTACGGTTAAGGCCAAATATTTTACAACACCCGATCGTTTGAATTAATAATAATAATTTAAGTAGTTACATTAGCTGTCAGAGTGAACTGTCTTCTTCTTGTTTCTCTTTTTACTTTATGAGGTTCCGCAGTGATTTCGCCAATGTCCAGATTGGTTAGGGATACTCTACTTAAGGAACGGGTTTTGTTGAAGAGCAAGTGAAAAGGAAACGGAATAAAACGGACCTGAGAAACATAATATTACTTAAAAACTTGATACAACAGTTTAATTATATTATAATTAATGACTATATACAAAGCGGGTATAAACAAGAGCCAGGAGGGAATCGAAGCTTATTCTTAAATTATCTCCGATATAATAAACGAACTACACATAAAATGTCAAACAAAACTGGGAACTTGAACATAGCGCCTGACAGGTCGTTTTTCCATCGATTTCCCAAAGCGCATGTCTAGTTTCCCGCCATTTCGCCAGTGCCGCACCGCCGGGCGAGCGACGCGCGCGGGTCTGTGTCAAATTTGAAAAAATAAAAATTAAAAACATTTGAATTAAATCAGTGGCCGCGCGAGGTTTTGTTTCCAGACAGTGTTTTTTTATGTGTTGAAATAGGATTATCTTTCTGGTATGTTGGTATTACGTTATTATTTTTAGATTTAAGGAAGATATAAATAGATGAGTTTACAAATAAAGAACTTATCGATTAGTCGTTGATAATTATTATATTTTTTTCTTGTTCATAAAAAACCTTTTTTAATGAATCATGATCATGACTGGCGAAAGTCATTGTCTATTAAGATTTCAGTGCTTTTCTTATATCTTGACACGTATTGGGGAACAATGAGGTGTCAAATTAGTGGGTCTGTGATATTGCGATGTTATTCGCCTACCCTCCTATTATCTTGTTGGCATATTATTATTAACTTATTCTCTTTTATCTGAAACAAAGCATTTCCAAAGTTTATTGATAGAACCTGGCTCGTTGAATAAAAATAAAATACTTAGTGGTAAAACTAATTTTATGTCAATTCAAAATTCTATGCACGTAAATTTTTTAAATAAAAGCAAAACTAGTTTCAATTATTAACTGCCGCACTCAGAGACGTCAATTAAATTTAATGCTTGATTAAAGTTGCTGCTGTCACATTCTTTGCTATAGCACTAGAATAAGACAACACGTCACTAAACCAGCATTAAATTAAATTTTCGTAATAATAATATAATTTAATTGAAAGCATTATATTTTTTTTATGTTTGCACACATCCACTAAAAAGCTATGCTTGTCTATGGAAACATTAAATATGAAGATCTATTGACCTACTTAACCCAGTTCTCATCCAGTGACTTTCTCATCGCGAAATCTTGAGCGCACTCTGTGTAAATATCTCCACGTTCGGTATTGGCTCAATTTTATACGAAAATATCAGAACACGGCGCTGAATGTATTAAAATATGTACATGCGATAAGGTCAGGTGGGTAGGAGCGTTAACGGGGTAAGTTAAGTGCGATAAACCAATATTATTAAGAAAATATTATTGGTTTAACGGACTTGACCCGTAGATATAACCCCACTTTACGCTAACGTTTCTCTCATCTTAAACGTAGTTTGATTTATACGATTTTTTAATAATGTTGTAGATATTATTTAAAAACTGGGGTGATGCAACCAGACAAGTCACCAATAATAGACACTGATTCTTATTTTACAGAAAAGGGGTTATTCATTTGTTTTGTAACAATCAATTTAGGAGCGTATGTCATTTGAATTAAGAATGAAATGTCTATTATTTAATGGTGCATGTCGGCTAAAAGTGTCCGTCATTGGTGCATTATGTCCACCTCCTTTTTTCCCCATTCATTTGGGTGAAATATGTACATAAATTGAAAATAACTGCCGGCGTCCGTCTGTAATGTCCGCACTAATGTTAAAAACTACTGATTGTACAGGCAGCAGCAGAAGTAGCTACGCAACCGAAGAGGTCAAAATGATCTGCACTCGAGTCTAGATGTCTAAATCATTTTGAGCATGTTTTTTTTTTATGGCATGGAGAAGACAAACGAGCACACAGGCCACCTGATGGTAAGTGGAAACTGTGACCCATAGACATTCGCATTCACAGGACTGCGATGCAATCCTAAGACTGCAAATGCGTTGCCAACCCTGAGGACTAAGATGGAATGCCTCCATGCTAGTCATTTCACCGGCTGTCTTATCCCCAAACCGGAACACAACAATGCGAACACTGCTGTTTGGCGGTAGGTTAATGGATAAGATGGTGGTACCGATCCGGACGGATCCTGCACAAGGTCCTACCACCCGCAAAATGTATGTATGTTAAGTATTCTGCTTAGGTACTTTTGAAGCTGACTGTACCATCACATCACCAACAGTAACAGATTATTTGTGAAACTTTTGTCACCTCACAATACCTAGTGATCAATTAACAGTAGGGCTGCAAACATTTTTTTAAGAAAAAAAAAAGTACCTATTTCCAAATAAAAAAGTACCTATTCTTCAATATTGATTTGCTTGAAAACGTATTTTTATGATCTTAGCACACTGTACTGTAATGACACTTCACGCACGTTCAGAAATTCGTTCTTGATTCTGCGTTCCGGTCATCAATTTTGATCCATTCCACGCACAAGTCAGAAATAAATTATTTTCGGTGCTTTTTTTTATTCAAAAGTATAAAGTATAATGAAGCAAAATAACTTAGGATTCGTTATTACAAAGTATGGTTGGCCACCCTAGTATGGCCGATGTGCCAAAAGAGCTCTCAACTGGCGACCACATAATTACATAATAACCTAACCTACGTATGACAATTAAATTATGCGTTTCATCTAAAATAGCTCCAGCGTAAAAAAAAACGGAAAAAATTGAATTCGGACAAATTAATATTCGGAAACAAGTATTTCGGAATTTTAAGGTGTTCCCTATTTTTTCCGCTGACGCCTCATATAATGATGAATGATGATATAATGATAATTAAAAAAATATCTCATTATGCGGCTCCGACTTAGCGTAACTTTGAAATGCAAAGAAGGTATCCCTAAAGGAAAAGTTATTTTTGAAAACCCATCCTTAATCTCGCATAATATTACATTACGGTTGCCTCTCATTTATATACAGGTAACGATCTGTAATCCCTAACTATAATAAGAAAGTGCAAGTTTGTTTGTCCGACAGGTTTGTTATGTTTTGGTAGCAATGCAGAATAGCTTAAGGTTGGGTACGGGTACCTACCTATTATTTCAAAAACACCTTTCTACGAACGTATCATTACGGAAAATTTTCATTTCATCTAAAGGCATGCCCTGTATGGGCTTTTGAATATGATGTATTTATTATAAAGAACTAGGTTATGTTTTTTGCTTTATTTCTTTCATTCTAAGAAAAATTCTCTTGGAAAGGATAACGTACCTACAGACAGCTTTTCATAATATCTACAACATATTCAAAAATCGTTAAAAAAATAGGTTTAACGGGAGAGAAACGCTATCGCATTTTGTAGGGAAATTTTAAGCTTCACAATAATCTTAAGAGATATCGGGGGTGTGATTCTCTCAAAAACGCGGTCGGACGAACGAGCGAGTGAATGTCGCAGCGGGGAATTTAAGTTGTCCTGCCAGAGCGAACAAAACACTCATTTTCAATTTGGCAGCATGGTTTCTGTCGATGGGGAGTTTCAAAAAAATGATAGATAAAACGTTTATTTGCGTACTACAAAACACACATACAATTGACAAAAATATAAAAAATAAAAATAAGCAAAGTGACACTAACATTACACACAAATTGCCAAAAGAATGTGTGCGCTGCAGCAGGGCAAAAGGGCAATGGCTCAGCGTATAACTTTGCTCATTATGAGCAAAACACTGGTATTCTGCCACAAGCCAAAATAGCACACCTTTGACTGTTTCTTCAGATTCGGGAAAAAAAAAATACGTTGGTTGGGATCATCATTATGAACAAGAAAAAGTACTTAGTACTCCCGATATGTCCCCAAAAATATGTATGGAATGGTTCCGTTTTTTTATCAAAATCCAATACGTTTCTTGGTAACAAAACGGACAATTCCACACATATTTTTGGGGAAATATCGGGAGTACTATTTTTTATTGTTCGGAATGATGATCCCAACGAGCGTGCGGAAGTTTTCCCAAATCTGAAGAAAAAGTCGAGGATGTGCTATTTTTTTGAAACTCCCCCGATGAGATCGAACGTATAAGGCTGCCTAATTGAGAATGCACGCGCTAAAATATGTTTTGTTCGCTCTGACGGGACTACTTTAACTCGCCGCTGCGATATTCACTCGTTCGTTCGACCGCATTTTTAAGAGAATCACACCCCAGCTCTGTAGAAAGGGGTCACCAATGTATCGGAGGTTTTTAAATGAATTGTTGTCTAGAGAATTCTCGGGACCATTCTTCTCTGAATCCCACCAACTCGCTAGTTTTAACCATTATATTGAGTGGTCTAAATTGGGTTTTAGTTACTTTCCTTTGTCTTTCAATTGGATCTGCAACGCGGGGCGCTGTAACTTCGTTAAAGGATGTCTCTTCGAAGCTGTGTTCTTTATTAGGAAGTTTTTCGAATATACACAACCTTTTGGAGTTTAAAGCATACATTGATATTCTTTACCCTTTCATTCACATACCGCGATGCATGCAAAGCCCGGATGATGGGAGAAATTATGTGCTGACGTCTCAATAGTGCGAGGACACACATTTTATAGGTCGATGTCGATAAAAAAGCACGATGTACTGGACGGAGCTCGGAGACTGGATGTCAGAAATATAGTTGTAAACAAGATTAAAATGAACGGTTTGTATTTTTTCAATATTTTATGTAACTTTCGTAATACACAAGTAGCATTTTTTCCAAATTTTCCGATTTTAAACTCCTTTGCCTTGGTGATAAAATCCATTTCAGCCAACTAAAGGACCGTTCTAAATCTACTGTAGTAATCGGGGCAAATTTAAATAATTCATAGTATTGATAATAATTATAGTATGTAATTAGTCAACTGATATAATGTAAGCTTACCTAGGTACCTGATGTAAAATTGTGTAACAACCTGACATGTAAGATAATGAGTTTGATTAATAAATTTCTGATTTAAAAATAGATGGCTGTTCGTATGGATGTCGATAGAATAGTCGATAGTTAATTAACCACTAGGAAAAGGTGCATTTTTGCTCCCGTCATCCGAGCTTTGTGCATGACGCTTATCGGCACGCCTGCATTTTTTTTTTTTTTTTTTTTTTTTATGGCATAGAGAAGGCAAACGAACACACAGGCCACCTGATGGTAAGTGGAAACTGTGACCCATAGACATTCGCATTCACAAGACTGCAGAGCAATCCTAAGACTGCAAATGCGTTGCCAACCCATCCATCTAAAGTTAAATGTGACGCTGGTCGGCGTACGCGGCATCCAGCTTAAGTTGGCCGTCGATCGGGCCAACGGCACTCGAGATCGATTTTGAGTAAAAATGTAAAGACTACCTACGGGTAAATAAAGAAATCGTTTTAAAACACGATAATTACTTAGGAAACATTCCATGGAATCATTAGCGAAAATATGACGCCGACAGGCGTCCACGGCATATTATTGTTTACTGAAGTATTAATTAACCACATAGGTACCTACAAATTCAAGAAACTAATTTCATATTCATTTTTAATTTCAGGAAAGTTTTCTATCTTTTACTAGTAATTATTTTCCAAAGTTGGGACGCGTTAATATCATAATTATGAATGTAGAAACCGATAACACGAATTATGTGTACAAAACGGACAATCAAATGTTGCAACAAACTCGCTTTGTTAAAATTTGGCGTAAATTCCAATTACATGCATGCACACACACACACAAACAACCGCACACACACACACGCTATAATTGTAACCCAAGTACTTAT
Source organism: Acleris laterana (assembly GCA_963966035.1). Lineage (NCBI taxonomy): Eukaryota > Metazoa > Arthropoda > Insecta > Lepidoptera > Tortricidae > Acleris > Acleris laterana. The sequence goes on from OZ014461.1 coordinate 2,636,075, forward strand.
GGGTAATTCCACGATAATATAACGAAAGTTACCATTTCAATGCGTGTTTTTTTATCTTTTAATGCAAATATTTTTCTAGACATAAATTTATAAATGAATTGTTTCATTTTGTAATATAACTAAAAAATCAAGCAGAATGCTAGAAATTTGTAATGTACGTTACTCTCTGTCATGGAATTACCCTTATCAAGATATTCTGTTTCATGAAACTACTTAAAAAAAAATAGCCAATATAAAACTCAAAATAAAGTTTACTTATTGGACAGACGCAACACGAGAAACGTCGGTAAATAAATTGTATTCCTTGACGTCATTGTGCAGAACAAATAGAATCTCATCCATTATATAAAGCTAGCTCTCTACAGAATGCGTCTTCTCAAACTTACTTACAGTTAAATAGGTTAGTACTTGAACATTATACTTGAAAAGTCTTGATGGGAGGCCTCATTTTGTACGACTTGCGCGAAGACGCGGGTAGGATATAAAAGTAGGATAAAAAGTCGACGAATCAAATTAAATGAAATATTTTATAATTACATACATCTTCACAAAAAAAAACAATAATAACTACGAAATAAATACGTAAATACATAGAAAACATCCATGACTCAGAAACAAATACTCTCGCTCATCACACGAATATTTTCCCGTGCATGTGGGAAACTTGGTTTACCGTGTCGTTGCCGGGTTAGAATAGTGCTACTCCATGTCTTCCCGTGGATGTCGTAAGAGGCGACTAAGGGAATATAGGCTTGTAGTACTGTTAGGCGATGGGCTCGCAACCTGTCACTAATACACTTGTAAACATCTTAGCCTATTTGTGGAAATATGGTTATTGAATTATCAACAAGTTTTTGAAGTTGTTGGTAATTCTGTAGCTCTGCCTACCCCACTCTGGGATTACAGGCGTGAAGGTATGTATGTATCTACACTGGCCCGCAAAACTAAGTATCACAGTTGATGTAGGAAAACGTATCGAAACTTTTATGTGGTCATCTTGCACCGTGTTATCACTACATAGTATAAAACAAAGTCGCTTCCCGCTGTCTGTCCCTATGTATGCTTAGATCTTAAAAACTACGCAACGGATTTTGATGCGGTTTTTTTTAATAGATAGAGGGATTCATGAGGAAGGTTTATATGTATAATATTTTTTTATTTTATGTACTGGTGTTACAGAAAACTCATATAAACCGAAGCGAAGCGAGGGCGGGCCGCTAGTAACTTATAAACTAATGTAAGTTTCTCCTTTTTCTTCCTTTATCTCTCACGTAAGAGTTTTGGCATGTTTTCCTGCTGATCTACGCATGTTATTTGATATTATATTTATTGCTTTATATAATGCTAGATTAAGTAGCACCATTGTAATATGTTTAAAAAATGACTGACTGCTGAGTTTCTTGCGGCGTTTCTTCTCAGCAGTGTCTCCTCTTGGGAAGCGCTGGTAGATTCTTGACGTGTAAAAGTGCCCTTACTGAATAAATGTCTTTTATCTTTTATCTTTTTTATCACACTTAATGAATGAGAAACGTATGACGTTGAAGATTCAGGTTGACTACTAAGCCATAACGGTTCCACTTGAATTCACCAAAAACCATTTTGGTTTGTCTCAAAGATTTGTACCAACTGTCCAAACCGAACTCAAACTAAGCTGGTTCAAAGATCCAGCGTTTTTTGATCTCTGGTTAGCAATGATTGTTACAAATCTAGGTGTCAGACTTAGTTGGATTTGAGGAAGGGTATAATATCACGCGATGTCCGAGAGCATTCTCTTTCAAAGGATAATGACGGTCGGATCGTTTTGTTGGATGTCTTTCATTTATGTAGCATTGTGTCTGGAATGTTCTGGAGCTTTTTTAGGATAATCTAGTTTTTTGGTTTGTTTTTCAGAGAGCCTAGTTAAGCAAGAAGCAAACCCTACTAATTAGACCATGCATAATAGTATGAATCCTTAATATAATTAAATAGATTCATGTTCGTAATCATTAAAGGTATTCCACAAAATTAAATCGTTATTTTTTATAACTTTGCACAATTGTCATTTTGAGGTTATTTCCAAAATGGCGATTATCCTCCATTCACAAACCCCGTGATTGGTTGATTAGGGGCTTCCAAAGTAAAAAAAATCTTTAATCCCTAGCGATTAATAAGGAGCTTTAGTCCCGATGTGCAGAGACTAAAGTAACATTTTAAGAGCATGAGAAGTGAAATAGTAGATTAAAATCCCCGAAATAATACCGAGACTACTTTCAGTTTCATGAAATCTAGCATTAGCTTATGGTTATTAAACCATCCTCATACACAGACACAATTAATTTAGTAAAAATCGTTCATGTGTGATTGGAGCGCTAGTCCGACTCCCACTTGACCGGCTTTTTAGGGTTCTGTAGTTAAACTATTACAACGTGCTATTTTTGTTAGTGTCAAGTATCCCTCCCCTCAAAAAATGAAAAAAATATATTATATGAAAGCACATATAACGAATTTAAAACTGTTACGACCAAGTAGACTTGATTGGCTCCTGAGATACAGGTGGCGACTAAAGTGTTTATACCTACAATAATCATAATCACCTAAGACAGCTGAGCACCAAATCACTTTAAATATGGAACCAGTTCATACTTGATATTTTTTGAGACAGTTTTTGTGCAACGGCTTCGGACCCCTACACTGAGTATGGTCTAGGGTGGCCAACCAACTTTATACTAGCGTATCCTACGTTATTTTCGAAAATACTTTAGTTCTGACTTATGCATGGAATGGATCGAAAATGATGGCCGGAACGCAGAATTAGGATTTCAGCGAAATTTCTGAACGTGAGTGAAGTAGTACAGTGACCTAAGAGCACAAAAGCTAAGTATGTTTTCAAAAAAGTAAGTATTAAATTTGAAAATAACTTCTTTTATTTGGAAATACTTTTATTTTAAACTCGTCAGACTATATATTTACGTTATTTTCCTAAAAAAAGTTGGCCTGGTATAGTCAGACATGCTCTCGCCTCGCTTTTCACGATTAGTGGCACGTTTATTCATAAAAATAATTAACCATAAACACGGATTTAGAATTTTAGATCCTTTGCTTATTTATTATTAAGCCGCGGTGTAAACGGGGCCGCGGGAAATCCGGCGCGATAATCCCCCGGGATATCGCTTCGGGATGGTAACGTTAATTAGGTGTTGGAATTTAGAAAAATACCACTTTTAATTACATAAATATTGAAATTTGTCAAGATCGTAGCAAGTGGAAAGAAGTGGTCTCTGCCCGTTTTGATCACAATGCCTACGTCGCAAAACTACTTTGAAGGATTACTCCTTTACAGCTATATAACTACGAAGCAAAATAGCTAACATGTAAAACGGCTGTAAAGCAAAATGCCTCAAATTCAAATAACTTATCATTACTTTACCTCAAATGCTAAAGGACTTAGTAGTAAAAATTCTAAACATTAGAATGACTATGAACTTAATAAGACTCAAATGCAAATCATCTCTGTTGTAAAATGCCTGGATATGAAGATGCCTAGGGATGCAAAGTACCTCAAATGCAAAACAACTCCGTAGTTTTATGAACTGAATACCAAAATGCTCCAAATTACAAGAAATAAAATATAAACGACGTATAAATACAATGATAGTTTTAGTTACCTATGAAATTAATAATAATAATAATTTATTTATTTAATAAGTACAATTTTAATTAAAACTAACAATTAGACATTGGTGTTTTGTAATACAGGTCATCTAGGGCCACAGACTACTTAGAGATACTACGTCTAGGGCCGGTACAGAAGGACAGAATTTGAACTGCAACTTAGCTGCAAAATGGCAGTTCGGGTGCAGTTACGAGGCAATTAAAGAACAGTTTCAGTTGCAGTTCAAATTACAAACACTGAGGTTACCTCATAAAATGTAACTAAAAAAACCTGTTTCTGGCCTGCTTTATGAAATAAACAACGAGTATTATTAATAGTATTATTTTATTTCATCTTAAATTAACAAACTAAAATAATTGCAACTCCACATCTAAAACAAACGAACATTCTGTAATATACACACATACACACACATATGCTACACTAATGCTCCTTAAAAATTTGTCTTTTTATCTTAATAATATTTTTCAAAAATGTGAGCGGTGTTATGTTGCACTCAACCAGTTTTTTCAGTTCCCTATTGAGTTCTTTATTAAATTGAACGTCCGTTTTTTTCTGTTATTCTTTTCAAACAAAGCAGCCTTGATTTTCACATTTTGCCATTTTGCTTCGTTCAATAACTTTTGGAGAAAAAGTAAAAATGTTGCATTCGGTGGTATGCGAGCATTTATTCGTCGGTGCCATCCCTCCAATCCGTTATTCGTGCGGTTTGTTTCTGATGCACAACTCAGAACTTTTGGTAATAATTTCAGCCACTGGCTCTCAAAATATGCCGTGAAGTTTTTAATAGCATCGCTACATTCAGTGTGATCTTGTACTATTGCCAACCATCCGTCCATAATATGTTCTGTTGGTAGAAGAGGCAAATTTGCTATCAGAGCGGTTGTATGCCTACCTTTCTTTGATTCCAACATCTTGAGTTTGTCCGCTTGGTTCCATATAGCCTTATTATAGTGATAATAACACCCACATATTAATTTTAGGGAACACTTTCTGTAAAGCGTTTACTTGTGCCATTTCGTAGTCACATTTCATTTTATGAAATTCGATATTAAGGTGTTCTTTTATGAGAAGAAATAATCTTACATACGTTTCCTGTGTCTTGTTGGGAAGTAAGGCATAGATCAATGGCACGATGTTAGTCATTTCCTCGCCGCTGGCTATATCCAAATGTATGGTATAGAGCTGGTAAAACGGTGTTGGTGTTCGCTTAAACGTTCCATCTGCGAACAGCTGGGGTGTTTTACCTGCCACATTCTGAAGGGTCTTCTTGCCAAACGGTGTTGCAAAAATTAAAATTTTGTCATCATCTTTCCCTTGATCACACACAAGAAAATCATGGAACATTTCTGGTACTATTACGTCATTTAAATTCTTAAAAACTAACTTTGGAGTTTTTAGAAAAAGTCTTCTGGCCCGTAGAAGAGTGTCTTTTTTTGACTTAAATATAGGCAGCATATCTGCGTCATCCGATGTAATGTTGCTGTTTGTGTAAACATTCTCAAAAACTTGTTGTACTGGTTTGAATGTTTTGCAAACTTCTGTTTTGCATTCTTCGATCATAGAAGATATTTTATTTTTTGTAAAATTAGGCCAGCAAGAATGTATGCTATTTTTCAAAATTGCATTTTTGTCGGCATTAAGTTTTAGTGATGCATTACAGTCTCTATCAACACACCTCCATAAAGTAGTTCCGTCACTAGCGTTGTCATGATTTTTTGTAAATCTGTAACCGGACCACATCAAACATTGCCCGCCCTTTTGATTTTTGACGAAAACCAACTCTTCAGGCCGTTCAGCCATTTTCTATGCAAACGTAATGAATGAATTCAAACGATTGACATTAAAGACAATTAAGTGTTAATAGATAACAATCAATTCAACTTCAAGTGGCCAGTATCTAATCTGAAAATAGGGAATTCACATAGAGTTTTCTATGTCATTAATTTGAGGCAGTTTGATTTATAGCCGTTTTTGATAGCGATTGATTATGCTTCTTAGTCGTATGGCATATTATGTATTATCCTTTAAAGTCATTTTAATTTTTGAGACGTTGTGCTGCTTAGACAAGAAAGAATGCAGACGTTTTGCAAATGAGGCAAACCGCTTTAGAGATATTGATTTGAGGCATTTTGCTTTGTAGGCGTTTTAAATGTTAGTAATTTTGCTTCGTAGTCATATAGCTGTTTAGGAGTAATCCTTCAAAGTAGTTTTGCGGCGTAGGTATTGTGATCAAAAAGGGTCTCTGCCTACCCCTCTGGGAAACAGGCGTGATTTAATGTATGTAAATATAGAAGCTTAAGAAATTATATGAAATGAAATGAAATGAATGTTTATTTGCTAGAATGCGATACATAGGTCTCAGATAATTAGTTAGAACAGGCATTCAGTCGATAAAACGACATGCAGATTTAGGTTAGGTACTTAAAGTCAACTTAAAATCTATCCAATTATTGATGTCCACATAACAATTTACAAATTACAATATCAGGCTACAATTATTAATTTAATATCAAAATATAACACGTAATGAAATACACATTGGAGGTTATAAGATATAGTTAATTACGATTAATATACTCATTCACTTTGTAGAAACAATTGCCAAGGAGGCATCTCAGTAACTCAATTTTGAATTTTTTGCCCTGAAGCATTATTATTTCTATAGGAAGGGCGTTGTATACCCTAATGCACATATTAAATGCATTCCTTTTGTACATATCTGTGCGACATAAGGGTTTATGTAGCAGATGCTTGTATTGATTCCTAGGGTTTCTACTAAAGACTTCATGACGTTGGCTAAAGAATCCTGGGTGCGCTCTACAGAACAAACAGAGTTTAAATACATATGTACAAACTTGCTAGAGGCAAATTTTTTAGTTCCTTAAATAAGGGTCTGCAGCTGTCCAAGAACCATGCGTTGCAAATGGCACGCACACATTTTTTTTGAATTTTAAACACCCTGTCTACGTCCACAGAGTTTCCCCACAAAATTAAACCATAATTAAGTGAAGAAGCAACATATCCATGGTAGGCTATAGTTGCTGCCTCAGCTGAGACCGTTCTCCTTAGTTTCCTCAAGGCAAAAACAAAACGATCTAACCTGGAGCATAAGGAATCTATATGTGGCTTCCAATTTAAGTTTTTGTCGATAATTAACCCTAAAAACTTAATAGTACTTGTTTCCTCAACTAATTCATTATCACAGCAAACATTTATTTTAAGCGGAACGGTTCTATAGGAATGAAATTGCATGAATTTGGTTTTGCTGAGATTAGTTTTTAGGTTATTATTATTAGTCCATAGGTTGAGATCCCTTAAAGCATTATTTATGTTTGATTCATACCCACTTGCATTATCTCCTGGGATGAGAACCGTTGTGTCATCCGCAAAAAGGATACATTTATTTGACGTGGCCCTGGGTAGATCATTGATATATAATTGATATATATAGGTTTTTATTTGGAAAGTAGCCTTTGCCCACGATTCCGTCCGCGAAGTCTTTTATCGTATATTCCTTTGGCGTTTGTTCTATTCTTTGTGATAAAAAGTAGGTACGCACACTACATGATACTGATGAGTCATAATTCCAAATTGATCAAAATTCCGAATGCAATGATCTGATAGAATACTTTATTTTTTTAATATCGCTTATTAATCAAACAGAGCCTAGCCTATGTACCTATAGCAATTAAATTGAGCATTTAACATAGTTTTCGGGAAAACTAAGTATTCGGACAAATGAAGATTCGGAAAAACATAATTCGAATATTCTAGATGTTCCCAAAGTACCTTCTATTCATCTCTCGGGTACAAAATGTACCATATTATACGTCGATCGGTATTGGGTCGTTTGAACCATGAACAAACAATCAAACAGTCTCGATTTCAACATTTGGCTATTTTTTATGCTGGGGCACGTTTCGAATAATACCGGTTAATAGCTAGATAATTACCGGTTATAATACCTGGATACCGGTTAATAGCTAGATATTACCTACCGGTTATAATACCTGGATACCGGTTAATAGTCAGATATTACCGGTTATAATACCGGGATACCAGTTAATAGCTCGCTCGGAGCGGAATAGATTCGCTAGCGTTAACACCGCGGGGATTGACATTAAGCTCTAGTGATGGGCGATACGAACAAAATTAAATTACCCAGCAAAATTAACCGGGATTTCGAGCAGGAACACTTTTAGTTGGTTTTTTGATAAAAACCGATAAAATATCGATTCTGTCCGAGCGGAATCTAAATTAAAATGCTCTATTTGTAATGTATGGCGGTTCTGACGAGCTGGTTAAAAATATTAACCAGGTTTGCCGAGATCTTTACCTACCAACACCACGGGTTCCGAGGTTGCGCTAGACTGAGCACGTCCCTGTGACGTCACGGAGTCACAGCTATATTTAGCCGTGAAATAGAGCTGCAGTGTCATCGGCATAACGAACCAGATCGATCTACAGGAGGCAAGCTAGGAATATATCGTTTATGTGAATTAAAAATAAGGTAGGCCCCAGTACACTTCCTTGCGGCACCCCAAAGTAAACCGGTAGTTTTCCGCTTACGTGGTTACAGACCCTGACATAATGACGGTAATATAATATATAACTAACATATAATCTTAGCCCATTTTAATTGATTCCGAGTTTAGGTGTGTGCTTTAAACTGCTGTGCTTAGAACTAAAACAATCGAATGGTTAAGTGTCTATTGTATTTTACGACATGGCCACTGTCATCGTACCTACTTACAACAGTACCCTTACCGTGAATGACAAATACCATACTCGCTAGCGAGTCGATTGCTCTGTCCCTCGCACTCTATAAGAATACTGCGAGGTCTGCGAGGGACAAAGCATTTGACTCGGTAGCGACTACGGTAATTGTACCTCATGGTAAAGGTACTGTACCCTTACCACGAGTTACAAGTTACAAATGCCGTACTCGCTAGCGAGTCGAATGCTATGTCCCTCGCTCTCTATTGCAATTCTTTGAGGGACAGCATTCGACTCGCTAGCGAGTACGGTAATTGTAACTCATGGTATAATGGCGCTTGTATGAACACTGATTTTAAACCATTGACAAAAAATACGGGTGTTAAGTATAAGTTTAAAGTATATATCTGTTTATCCGTGTCTGATAACTGTGGCGTCGTAGCTCCCAAACGGATAGACCAATTTGGACGCAGTTAGTTTTCATGAAAATCTATTCGGTACTTTATGAGATATCTGCTCTCAAAGAAGATATCGCCATTAAAGGTTTTTTTTTTTAAAATAGTTGGTTGTTTACTGCGTATGTGAATTCTCTACAAGTAGCTGCACACTTTTGTACCTTGTCGCTTTAACGCCTAAGATAAATTATCGCAGTAGCTCAAACATGGCGGTCAAGCTGGCAAAGTACTAAAGTGTGCCGTTACTTATAAGATTAAACAAGCAATAGGGGATTTTAAAGCTTGACTTATATTACTGTAAATTGAATAGTACTTCGTAATAACACAACAATATATCATTTATTATATGCTATTGTAAACAATGACACCCTCGAGCAATAAAATTTAATCTCTTTACCAACAACATAAAGCGTATAATGTAATAACACCTCGCAACACTAATTACTGTATTTTACTGTGGCGATAAATCCTATGAGTGCCATTTGTTTCTCTGAGAGCTAGGGAGGTCATCAGATATATCGATTAAATATTATCGTTAAATTTATCGACTAGATTTTATTGGAGAAAGATGGAGTGTCGATGGGGTAAGTTAAAAATGGGACGTTCGCTGTGGTGATTTGGATCCAGAACATCCTTCGGGTGATAATAATATGAAAATTTATTGTGAAAATAATAATATGTTGTGAAAATGACGTGCGTTGAGTTTTTCATATAGCTGAGCGATAATCGATCTCAAATGTAGTATTGTACGGAAATAATTTTAGTGGATGACTCTAATGTATGTATGTATACACTTCATTTTGTACAAAAGAAAAACCAGAACCATACCATTAATATAACAATTATGTACAAACGCGAACTTATCCCTTTGAAGGATCTCTTCCAGTTAACTCTTGAGAGATTGAGAAGCGTGAAAGGTTGTGTATATAATACCTAGTCTGGTCATAAGTTCTGTTACTGAGATATAAAATTGAATATTAAAATTTAAAAAACAAATTAACGGAGGTTTTTTATAAATCGGTACATTAATCAATACCTTGATTTATACAAAGTAAAAATACAAATAATGTATTCTAAACTATTGCAATTATTTGATTTACGAGCTTGAAGTATGTCCATTTCGGACTAGAAAGTTATAGTTCAATTTACGCTCGACGATGATACTGATAACGGCCACAACTTTTGTAAGAGCTCTTGTAGAGAGTTCAAATGTGACAATACCTATTAAATTCTTATACAGATGTATTTCAAGCAACTATAGAACCGTTTGTACACCGGTCAATCTTGATGTCTTATTAAATCGACTTTACGATTTCACATGAATTTGCAGCAAATCCAAAACCACACCAAATTTCTTGCTTCATAAGTTGGAATTGAGTCTGGTTGAGAAATGAAATTTTGGTCTCTAAATATACACAGAGATAGGAAGTTTTATAATATTAAACAATAAAGTTCTTTGGTAAACGAATTCGCGTTTTTTAGCGTTAACACAAAGTTAAATTTACGGAAAAGTCATGCGTAATTTCATCGATGCCGGCTGTGAATGTTAAAAGATCGTGTCGGTAATTGCGGCGGCTAACTAGAATGATTATTTGTTCTTTAAAATGAACATTAAATACTTATAGTTACTGTTTTTTATTCTTATACGTATTGAAAAAAATAAAAATAGTTTAGCAACAGAACTTATGGCTGGACTAGTTATTCAATAGATGGAAAATCACTTTCAATCTCAATATACAATGAAAATACAGATATGACGTGAGTGCGGAAAACGCTGTTTTAAATCATGACTGAATCGACTTTATCACTACATACAAATATCACGTCCCTTGATTTTCCTACACTACTCATAAGCAGTTAATCAAATTAATAATAAAGTTTAAGTTGATCTCAAGTCAACATTTTTATTCTTAAAATAAGATTCATTTTCGTATAACCCGACAGCTCCCCTACTTTAATCTTCCAAACTACAATTGTAATACGTTTCGCAAGTTCCCCCATTCCCGCGTTGGGGGTTATAAATTGTGTTGGGATTACAACTTGTTCGCTAGCGGCTCGTAGGGTCAATAGCTGTACACTTTAGTATCTATGTTATCATTTTAACGCCTTGAACAAATTCGTTACCGTTCCTGGATAATAATATCAGGGAACTATGTCACACCGAGTGACCTAGTCCCAAACTAAGCTCTAGGCTTGTACTATGGGTACTAGACAACGATATAAATACTTATATAGAGAAATAAATATATACTTAAATACACTGGTAAACATCTTAGCCTAAGTGTGCAAAATGTGGTTACAGAATTATCAACAAGTTTTTAGAGTTGTTGGTAATTCTGTAGCTCTGCCTACCCCACTCTGGGAATAAAGGCGTGAGATTATGTATGTGTATGTATGTATATAGAGAAATATATACTTAAATACATAGAAAACATCCATGACTCAGGAACAAATATTCTCATCACACAAATATCTGCCCTTACCGGGATATGAACCCAGGACCTCTAGCTTCGTAGGCAGGGTCACTACTAAGTGTCGACTAATAACAAAAACAGGGCCTTTATACTATGACGACAAACAATATGGCTTTTGACATGTTATCGTATGGTCATCGTTTTGATAGCTCTTTTTTACTAGACATTAATGGCGGTCGAGTAAAAACAATACCATAGCAGGTCAAAAGCAATATTATGGCGGGGCTATGGTTACGTTCACTTTCCAATCAATATGATATAGTGACAAATGCTTTATCCCTGGTCATAATACGGTTGTGGACTTGTAGTTTTGTGAAAGGGATTTAACTGTGCTCGTTGTAGATAACTCAAAAATCATGTCGATATTAATTAAGAGCTCTAAATTGACCTTGACCTTGATATTATTTTTTAAGAACAGTTATATCGATCTTCCAAGATAATAGGTAGGTTAGGTACCTACTAGGGAATGCAAATAACCGGTTATAACCGGTTAAACCGGTTATTTTCATACATAAACGGTTAATAACCGGTTAAATTGCAATCCCTAGTACCTACCCCGGGAAATAACTTTTCGATTAAATTGTAGGTACGCGTCGTCATACTGCTGTGACATACGAACAGACAGACGAACGCGAGTAGATTATAAGGGTATTCAGTATAAGCTCTGCGCAGCGGAAAGCGATTATGTCAAAGGAATCATTACACCAAAGCATACCTATATCAAAATGTCATTATACCAAATGAAGCGCTACCATTACCCGCCTAGCTATCGATAAACTATCGACACGATAGCATCTCTATTGTAATCCAAGCTAGTGCAGCGCGAAGATCGATAACGGCGATATCGGTAGATAGTCGATTACACCGTTCCATAATGCGTTGATAATGGATAGTGCATCCATTGATCGGACGCCATAGCTTAACTGACCATAGTTGTGCAGAAAGAGACCAAGAATAAAAAACCGGTTTCGAGATACAGCCGTTTTTACGAAAAAAAAATTTTTTTATTAGTTACTATTATGTTTTTTACAAATAAATAACCGAAATTGGTAGATTATAGTTTAATGCAATTTATTAAGTACATTTTATGCAAATTAATCTGAGTTTTCATAGGTTTTTAAAAAACAAAGTAGTTGGTCGTTTTCTGTAGAATTAATATCTGCTTTCGATCATTATTCAATGAAAGCGACCATAACTCTGGCTGACTTATGCTGATTACAATATTGCATTCTTGTATTTTTATAAAAAGAGCTATATGCAGATCGTAATCATGTATTACCCTAGTCGACTTATGCTGATTACAATACTGGATTCTAGTATTTGTATAGAAACAACTAATTATGCTGATTGTAATAAGTAAAACACTCATATAAATTCTTTTTTTATTTCTGGTTATAAAAAAAATAACAAAAATACAGAATTCACTGTAGGTACGCAAAAATAAAAATCAACAAAATAAAAATCTTTTTTTCACCGGAGGCATTCAATGTGTATTTTTTTGATATATGATAACTTCGGCATATTGTTGGGTATCTTCATAGGAACTCAACAATATGCCGATGTTATCGGAAATCAGAAAATACACATACCGATATTGCCAAGGATGATAAATTTGGTTTTACATTGACATTTGGTTACTTTATGACTCGAATATTAATTATTGTCTGATATGTCAAAATCTAAATTTGGCACGTCATATCCTTCTACATCGTCTTCAATGCTGTGATCAGCCCTCAAATTGGCATAAAATAAATGACAATCTTTTGGAATGAGATCCATCATTGATTCCAAATCTTTTAATTTTGCTGTTGATATAGGTTTTCCATTCGGCCATAATGGAATTAACATTTCGTGAAAAGTTTCCGCATTTGGTCTAGATCGAAAATTAGTAGGCTTTAAGTCTATTAGTATTCCAGCTTCATCAATGTTATGTGATTCTTTGACAGTCATTTTGTACTTTTCTTCCCCATTAAATGATATTTGACGAATATTCATCCAGTTGATTTTGGATTTATCTATTCCAACTTTTCTGTTAACTATATGTTTTTCTAATAATCCCGTGCCAAAAAACTCGTTTTTGTCCATCTTCTTTACTTTCAATGGTCTTCCTTTTCTTGCATTTCGCATGATCTCCATATAATCGTCCGGTGTATAAAGACGTTGTTGGTGTTTTAAAGCAGACTCGATGCATGAAAAATCTCGATCATTTGGAAGAAATGAATGACCAGAGTAAAGAAACTTAAAGGTCACCTCTTTTAAATTTGGGTGCACTTCTAATATTGATTTCAGCATCAACGTTATTTTGATATTGCGGTTTTGCCCGCCGCAAGAATCAGACCATAGTATTAATTTCTTTACCGAGTTTGGTAACTCTTCCTTTAAGTGTCGTGAAATACATGATCCAATTTCTTGAGCTCCTTTTCCTGCTTCGCCTTCAACCCAAACGTAACAAAAGCCTTGCTTAAACTTTCCGCTGTAAATTCCTTGGTTATAAAGCCACAACTGTCTTTTATAAAACACTATGTTAGTTGGAATTCTTGGCATGGGTAGTGTTTTTTCCATGTCAAATGTAATGCATTCAATATCATCACACTCGTGAGCTAAACTTAAATCAGCCATCATTTGTTTCTGAGCACTTTCCGCTCGTTCAAGATGGTTGTTTCGTGATAAATTTAAACTTTCAAGGTTGATGGTATTAGTTTCATTTGCAATCAAAGCTGCCATTTTATCACAATAGTTACAAGTATCCTTCTTCAACGGTGCAGTGCGTAAATTAAACTCTTTGTAAAATACACGCTTAAAAGTAGAATCACTCAGAGCATTTTCTTTAAACTCTTCTTTATATAGTTCTATCAGTTTTGAAAGAGTGAAGTTTGATGCAAGAAACTTTGTCTCTACTTCAGCCCGGCGGTAATGTGATTTGTATGTCGGAATCTTTTTAATAAAATTAATTATATTCATTCTCTTTTCTTCTGACACTTTATTGTGTCCGCCTTGTGGTTTTCCTCTGCTGTCTAATAAACTACAACGGGCGTTCAGTTTTTTAAGAGATGTATTAATGCGGCATGATGATACATGGTAGGTATTTTTAAATATTTCTTTACAAACGACCATGTGATTTAACATATACTCCCTTGAAAAACTTCTTTTTTTATTAGTGTTTGTAGTGCATCTCACCACCGGTTTTTCAGTTATTTTGGAACCTAGGTAAGCGTTTTGTGCATTATACGAGCCTAACTCCCAAAATCTATTAAATTCTGCTTCTCTGCAGGATGAGGAAATGTTTTCGTGGCATTTTTTGGCACATTTACATTTGTAATCGATAAATTTTCTAGGTACTTGTAAATTGCCTTTATAATCGTAAAACTTTTTATTGCTGTTTCTATTTCGTTTGTTAGTCTCTCTGTCATACTCTGGATATTTTCGTTTGCGACCCTTTTTTGGGCGGCCTTTATTAGCCGTAATCGTTTCTTCATCACTGTCAGAGTCTGATATGTTTACATCTGATATATTTTCTAAGCCATTGCTACTTGAAATAGGATGAAAGTTGCCAGATCTTTCATCAAGGATATATGAATTATTTCCCAGTCTTGATGGAGGAGAATATGTTGGATCATCATCACTACCTGGATCAAAATCATCAATTTGTCGGTTTCCAGAAGTAGATGTTGAGGGCTCGTGCGATCTTAAGTCTTGTGATCGTGGGGTTGGATTGTCATTCACAATTAACAACAGGTCGCCATTGGAACTAACACTTGGTATATCATTTAAAGAAGTAAAGGAGAGTAGATGATTAGGATCTTGTTGATCTATGTTTCCATTATCCAACTTATCATGGCTGTCCTGTGAATCTTCTGCTGCTGGTGCCTCACTTTGACTATTGTTTATATGAAAACTAGTGTCAGATACTGAGGAAATGTGACTAGGTAAATCTACAGATGGAATATTAAGATAGCCTTTTACAATTGAACTTTGAATACTCATGTTGGAGTTTGGAGCTGTTGCCAAATAGCTAGGCGAATCTGAAATGTCATTATGGCCCTTTAAAATTCTTGAAACCGATGTTTTTATTGGTGTACACTTCGAACTATCGGGTACAACATCGTCACTCGTATCAGCATCGTTATTTTTTATTAGGTGATCGTTACAGATCCGAGGCTCTTTTGGTGGTTCGTAAGTGGATCGATCATTCGTTGAATCCGAATCATCTTTATCATGTGCCCAAACATTAAAATCTGATGTGAGTTGTGCTGTTGAGGTAACGTCAGGTGAGCTCACAATGACTGATTGAATAATTAGGTCATGATTGGCGACTACACTTTCGTTACATAAACTATTGGGATCGGGCAATGTTATTGAATACCTTTCTGCATTTGAAGATTCGCTCTGCTTGGTTAAACTATTCAGCAGTATTGTATTTGTTGGCGAACACGTAACACTGTCTGGTATAATATCTTCACTAGATTCGTCGTCATAACTTATAGCTTCAAGTAATTCTCTGACTATTTCAGGATCCCCTTCGATGCTTGGACATGGACTTTCTATTTTTTCTTGAAAATTTTGCTGATCAAATACTGGAGATGAACTTTTTAGAGCCAAACCAACCATTAAACGCCCACGCTCCATAATGTATCAGAGTAAAAGTCACTTATTCACTCAAACTAATTAATTACTTACACTACACACACACAAGAAACACAAAAAAACACTTAAAACAAACAAGAGAACTATTGCACACTGTTGCGTCGATCATTATTAATAAGAAAGTGACAGCAAAATTTGTACGGGCGCTCTACGAAAACGACCAAACATGGGGTAGAACGAAAAAACAACAATTGCTGAAACCGACTATCTGTTTGGTCGTTTTAAGCAGATTAAATAATGTGCTCACTTGATACGTTTGCTTATTGTATAATCCGACTAGTTGACCGATGGTAGATTGGCTGTTTTCTGCAGATTGAAAATAAAGTCTTTTAATGGACAAAATAGACTAAATCGAGTACTTTGGCTGCTTTCGACATTATATAACGCAAGTTTTGTAATTGGTCTTTTTATACATAATTGTATAACTCAATGGAATGACGTGCTAAAAATATGTCGCTTTCAGCAGAATATAGTTTGAAAAATCTAGTTCACGATGGCATACCTAACTCATTTTGCGAAAAAATGGCTCTGGTCTCTTTCTGCATAACTATGGTCAACTTATCTGTACGGTTAGCACAAGCTTATATATTTTCTGACATTTCTCTTTGTCATTTAGAGCGTTCTATCATTACAGACTAGCTAGAAAGGGATATCTGAGCGACAATTTTTTTTTGTTTTTTTTCTATGGCTCTATAGAAGACAAACGAGCACACAGGCCACCTGATGGTAAGTGGAAACTGTGACCCATAGACATTCGCATTCACAAGACTGCAATGCAAGCCTAAGACTGCAAATGGGTTGCCAACCCTGAGGACTAAGATGAAATTACGGCGCATACCCTAGATGGGAACCTTTCGCATTTGTAATATTAGTAGAATAGGATTTAATGTATGTTTTCACACCACTTGCTGTGGTGTGCTGTGTTCTGAATCTCATTATAACCCGCTGGTTAATAATGAGATTTGGATTCGTATGAAAAATTGTACCACAGAAACCTACAGCAAAAATAACTTATTTAAAAATCGAATTGGCCACTATGCAAAGAAACGGTGAGAAAAGTAGAGTGTTCCTCTTTGGAATAATGCTGTTTTCGTCTCGGGTGAGCTAGAATCCCTCGCTGCACTCAGGACTCCGTTTTAACTCGTGACACTCGTTTGCTCAGTACCCTTACCACGAGTTACAATTACCGTAATTAGTAAAAAAAACGTTTTTTTTTATTTATTTGGATCAACAAACAGGGTTGGCAACGCATTTGCAGTCTTAGGATTGCATTGCAGTCTTTTGAATGCGAATGTCTATGGGTCACAGATTCCACTTATCATCAGGTGGCCTGTGTGCTCGTTTGTCTTCTCTACTTATGCCATTAAAAAAAAAAAGCATCCCTCGAAAAAATATTTTTTTTCGGGATAACCTTAGTGTAACTTCAGGGTATACTTAAGCTATTTCCATTTCAAATTCATCGAAAGAAATTCGTTGGTCTTAGGTACAATTCGAACCTACATCTCTGCTGCCCTCCTTAATAAAAAGGACGCATTCGCAATTTTATAGTCAAAGTAAATTTAACCCTCCATCTTAAGAAATAAGGTCATTAATACATACACGGTTTAGGCATACGCCCTTTTTGCTAAGGAGGGTAGTCTGGTTCTCCGGGCCGACTCAGGCGCATTACCACTTATGCCACCAAGACCCTACTTAAGATCCACAAATTAGTGATCGCTTGGTTTTTCATACTCGGAGAGTATGTTTTTTTTCGCTATAATATAGTTAAGAATTTCGCAACAGACGTTTCTGTTGAAAAAAAAGTTAAGGTAAATATTTTCTTTCTTTCTTTCTTTCTATACTTAACGTAGACCCAGCGAGTGGGACTCGATAGTTTGGTCTTGATAAGCAGACGATAACGGTGCAAAAGAGTAGTTGAGTCAATAACAAAAACTCGTCGTAAACTTTTTTTATCAACACTGTTCGCTCAAATGGTATTTTTTATAAAAAATGCAACAAAAAACTAACCAAACAAAAAAAAAACAATTTTCTCGAGTACGTGTCTTCACTTTATTCCTGTTCACATGGCAAATCTGCAGCTACACCCGAAAAAGAAGAAATAAGCGCAATCTAAACCTTAACCCTACACATTAAGGTTAGTTTCTTTATTCCTCACGTGTTTTCATATATTTGTACAACTGTAGGGACTTGATGAGATGTGTGGATATATTGGGCTTCATGTAAAATTATTTAGATAGTATTTTTCTGGATCCCGCAATGTTTTTACTGAATAATTTGTTGGAAACACTTTAGGAGATTGGAAGTTTGTTTAAAACAACAAATCTAAAAGGATTGATTATTTTAAAATGGACTAGAATTTTCACGCTACTTAGTCAGTTTAGAATTTATGGAATATGAAAATTCAAAAGTTTGTGTGCGTGTGTGTCAGTTTGTCCTTTACGCTGCAACGGCTGGATAGATTTGGATGTAATTTGGAATGGAGGTAGCGTATACCCTGAATTAACAAATGCTACTTTTCATCACGTAAAAATAAAAGGTCTCCGAGGGAATATCAATAATCAAAATCTACGCGGACGAAGCCGCGAGCAGAAACTAGTGAAAAATAACATTTTGAAGAAGTGTCTGTCAAAAAAATATCTATGCGTGTATAGAAAATCTTGATTTTGGGTGTGTATAGTTATAAACCCCTGTCGCAAAAAGAGGGGTATAGTAATTTTAACGGGTGTATCTTTGTAACTGTTTGTCTGTCTACCATCGTAGCTCCTAAACACATGCACCAATTCGAATGCGTTTTTTTTTAATGAAAGTGAGTTCAATCAATATGTTTCTTAGCTTGATTTTATAAAAACGGTTGAGTCATTATAATATAGAGGGTTCTTTTGTATTTAATAGTTGTGTCACAGTCATAAATATATACACAATTTCATAACTTCAGAAATCTAACACGGCCTTATGCCACTGAAAATAAGGTCGATGTACACATACATTTGGTACGATGGCCGTATGGATATTAGTGCTTTTTAGTTTACTGTACTATATGTATATAAAATTATCAATAAGTTTTTAGAGTTGTAGGTAATTCTGTAGCTCTGCCTACCCCACTCTGGGATCGAAGGCGTGAGCTTATGTATATATGTATGTATTAATTATTTCTAAATCGCTCAAAGGTTAACGGGAAGAGATCCCTTAAAGGGATAAGTTCGCCTTTGTACATCCCTGTTATATTTTTGTCTATTTTATAATTGTTATCTCTTGTTTGTACAATAAAGTGTTTACATACATACATACATACATATAGCACTGTATCTATATGTAGCCAGTGCCACCTTATAATCACCAGCAATCATATTATTATATGGTCCAAATTTTTAACCAAAATTATTTCACACGTCTTTATTACTCGACGCATTTCAGTGTCAGATATTTTTGAGTCCAACGTTCGATCATACATTACTTATTGCTGGTCACTGTACCTACTTGTTCTTTATTTATGTGTGGACAAGCAAGCGGCTTTTTCCCTTGTTTTCCTAAAACGTCTACTCGTAATAACATCCTGCATATGGAATAAAGTCGACGAAAGCCTCATTACTATTTCAAGCAAGGGTTCTTTTGCTGATGTGCGAAACTTAGAGAAGAAAGGTCAAGGGCGAGTCGTGATCAAGACTTTGAGGGTGTGATTATTAACCTGTGACAAAAAGGAGGGTGTATAACGTGTGAATGTTACCTACTAATACTATTGCCGCTATAATAACAAATAATAAAAATGGGTGCCTGTTTACAGTGTACGGTGTTGTTGTACATTTTGCGGGTGGTAGGACCTTGTGCAGGTCCGTCCGGATCGCTACCACCATCTTATCCATTAACCTGCCGCCAAACAGCAGTGTTCGCATTGTTGTGTTCCGGTTTGGGGATAAGACAGCCGATGAAATGACTAGCATAGAGGCATTCCATCTTAGTCCTCAGGGTTGGCAACGCATTTGCAGTCTTAGGATTGCATTGCAGTCTTGTGAATGTGAAAGTCTATGGGTCACAGTTTCCACTTACCATCAGGTGGCCTGTGAGCTCGTTTGTCTAATCTATGCCATAAAAATTAAAATTAAGTTATTCCTGTTTCCCAGAGGGGTAGGCAGAGACCCGAAATTTATGTTTGTCAAAATTTGTCGTTTCCTAACAGTTTCATCTCCCAATCCAATTTTTTTTCTGTAACTGTAAATATTTCAGTACCATAGTGTAGAACACTATAGGTTAGGTTATTTTTTTAAATATTTACGTTTACTGAAAGCAAATACAGATGTAGTGAATAATCCTTTCCCATCGTTTTTTGTTGGATTAGTTCGTATTTATCTAGCTTTCTCAATTAGCTTCAGTACCCATCAATAAGCCAACTGAGAAAGCAAGATAAATACGAAGTTATCCGACCAAAAACGATGGGAAAGGATTATTCACTACATCTGTACAACGGTTGTGAAACGATACATTTGGCAAACATATTTCGCCGAAACAAAGATAACCCGATAAAAATATTATATTTACGGAACTCGTCATGTGATAGTCCTTCTCGCACTTGGCTATTTTTTTCTTTACTTTTCCAGGTTTTTTTTTTTAAATTTAAATTCATTCTGAATCTTAAACTACAGTTCCATTTTAGATCGTCTTTTTCACCCTTGACATGCCAGTGGACTTTTTTCCTTTCATCTAACGCGTATTGACTAAATGAATATGCATGACGTTTGAACCTAAAGAGGTCTCAAGATCTGTTCTAGACCCTTGCCGTTTAAAACTTGAGATCAGCAGTTTTGTTACAGCATCAGTGACGAAGGCGGCTTAGTGGTTACGTATTATTAACCCGGGTGTTATAAGTTTGACTGCTGTGTGTGTGTGTCTGCCTGTGGCACCGTAGCTCTTAAAGTTGTGAATGTGGTTTCTTATTTGAATGCAGGGTTGGCGGTGGTTCTTAGCTACTTTTCATGAAAATCGGTTTAGCCGTTTTAGAGATATCAGCTGTGAAAGAACGGGTCACCATTATATCGGGGGCTTTATCTATCTAATAGTTATTTAGTTTGTTTGTTAGTTACTTTTTCACGGTTAAAACGCCTTAACCGAGGGATAGATAGGTTATGGTTCGGAGACCGACTTAGGGTAATTTGTATTGCCGAAAAGATACTAGAAAATTAGAAATTTCTCGAAGGAAAAGTTACTGATATTCCCTTAAAAACTTTCTAATTTTCCGAATTTTATGCGGACTGAGTCGCGGAAAAAAACTAGTGTCGAAACATTAGGTACTGGTTATTTTTTGTGTAGTGTACCTATCTCAATTTTTTATTTGACGGTGTGTTTAGCCTACAAAGCTGCCTGCTCGGTCATCCGGTAATCTTCGGGGAGGAAAAATGGCCGATTGGAAGCAGTCCGGCTTTTACTTTTGATTTATTCTGTTTACTAATTTACTCTACTCACTTGACACTGGCCAAAATCGCCATAATAAAAAAAAGAAGTAGACGTATTCTTCAGTTCTTTCGACGACGCGCTGGCCTAGTGGGTAGTGACCCTGCCTACGAAGCTAGCGGTCCTGGGTAGAGGGCAGATATTTGTGTGATGAGCGCGAATATTTTTTCCTGAGTAATGGACGTTTTCTATGTATTTAAGTATATATTTCTCTATATAAGTATTTATATCGTTGTCTAGTACCCATAGTACAAGCCTAGAGCTTAGTTTGGGACTAGCTCAATTGGTGTGACGTTGTCCCCTGATATTTATTCATTTTTATTTATATTAGGTAAGTATTTAAGTATATTAAATTGATTACACCGCCGAAACTCGGTTCTCACTAAACACCGCACCGCTAAATCTTCGTTACTAAAGCAACTGTCCCACATTTTTCGCCGTCACTTATTTACCTGAGTAAATAACTCGGTCACGACCCGAGGGTAAACAGGGACGAAAACGAAAGCTTTCCGCACTGATCATTTATTTAAAAACGGTCGTCGCCCCGAAGCTTGGAAAAAGCAATGTGATAGGACAAAGGAATTCCCGTGACTTCGTACGTGTTGAATTAAAATAATACTTAAATGGCCATAGGTGGACAATCTCAGACAGATTCCCTTAGACATGGCTATGCAGTTCATTTTACAGTGAGTGCAAAGGACAAACTTGTCCTTGTCTCTCAGCGTAAAATGAATTGCACAGATAGGTACATCATAGTACCTAATCCCACAGACGGTGAAACGCAACTGCAACCAAACTGCATCTTCTAGTTACGTGTTTCATTTTAGTTTATGCCATAGACTCCTTTGAGAGACAGCATATAACGCGTCCACTTCAAACTGGTTTCAAAATGTTCGAATCATGTGCTGTTTCTTAAATAAGTCTATGGCATAAACTCAAATGGAACTCGTAAGTTACTAGAAGTTGCAGTTTCGTTACACTTGAGTTTCACCATATATTCTGGGCCTAGGTCCCAAACTAAGCTAATACTTACTATGGGTACTATAGACAATGATAAACATATGTATATAGAAAAATACATACCTACTTAAATGTAAGGGCAGTTAAAATGACTTAGTAATTTAATTACCTTTTTATCGTAAGTTATGAAAACTATTTCATTCCAATCCATGTCTAGAGAGTTACTGTTTTAAGCATTGTTTTAAGTGCATGATTTAATATAAGTTGCTAGCTTTGTGTAGTTAATTCCTAAAAGTGTAACATACATTAGTGAAAACTTTGTTGGCTTATGAATAACTCACCTCTGTTGTAAAATTAATGTATAATGTAAGCTGTTTGTTTTCCTTAATAAAAAAAAACACACAGAAACATCCAATCCAATTTGCGGGTGGTAGGACCTTGTGCAGGGTCCGTCCGGATCGCTACCACCATCTTATCCAATTAACCTACCGCCAAACAGCAGTGTTCGCATTGTTGTGTTCCGGTTTGGGGATAAGACAGCCGGTGAAATGACTAGCATAGAGGCATTCCATCTTAGTCCTCAGGGTTGGCAACGCATTTGCAGTCTTAGGATTGCATTGTAGTCTTATGAATGCGAATGTCTATGGGTCACAGTTTCTACTTTCCATCAGGTGGCCTGTGTGCTCGTTTGTCTTCTCCATGCCATAAAAAAAAATCCAATGCTCACGAACTAATAACAATCGACACGTCATACAAGTATTTGCCTATACTATAGGCCCTATAGGGAATAGAACGCTGGATCTACAGTACTAGACACATAAGAAGTCAATCCTGACGTATTGCACGAGCACGACAATGAAGTCTCTGACTATTAACATTGTTGACAGCAGTAAAACAATTCCAAACAGTTATAGTTCTCATACTCATTGCCAAGAACGTGTCTTTATCTTAACTTATCTACTTGATGGGGTCCTTACGGATACACTTCGACCCTATGGGATCTTTTGTGTAATTACCCCTCTTTTAGCTCTTAATCCAATGCAGCCTCCACCCCTTCCAAATAGCGGATAGTGGAGTGCAATGGCAGAGCCTTGAAATCGTTCGGTTCTGGGTAGCCACAACCGAGGATTTTCATTCTTACTCCGGCGAGTGCGTCACATTCACACAATAAGCCAAGAACGTGTCATATCCATATGCTATGTACGAGTATGTTAAGTGTAGGCAGTTATTATGTAATACTAGCGACCCGCCCTCGCTTCGTTTCGGTTTATGTGAGTATGTTACATAGCCTAAAGCCTTCCTCGATAAATGGGCTATCTAACACTGTAAGATTTTTTCAAATCGGGCTAGTAGTTCCTGAGATTAGCGCGTTCAAACAAACAAACAAACAAACTTCAGCTTTATAATATTAGTATAGAAAAAGGCGCGTTCTCTCTATCTTTTCATGTTCCTACCTACTATAATAATAGTTCTATTTTTGCGATATGTATGACTGGTTTGTTAGTCACTTTGCCATTATCAATTCTTAAAGCCTTAATAAACCCTTGTGGCATCGAATCATTCCCCCCTTAAACCCCTCCCCCCCCCCGCCCATAATTGAAGCTTATTACTGAGTTACCTACCGAGGGTTGTCAAATGACAACCCGGACGGTTTTGCTATGTAATTTAATGTATCATTATTATAAGCTAGCGACCTGCCGTTGCTTTCCATCGGTTTTATCGATCGATCGTATCGATCTGTAATAAGGTAAACGTCCGAGTGCTCGACATGTCAACAGAAAATATTTATTTGCGTAGTGATATTATGTTCATTTATACATTATACACAAAACCTTTTCATGTGATTGGGAGATGAGACCTTTACTTTTGTTAAATGGCATTTGTTTTATATGGTAACCATCCATAATGGTCACCATAAGTCAGAGAGAAATGTGGAATAAAAGAAAATGTAGAGACTAAGATCGAAAGGGGCATACTTCGATGGTTCGGTCATTTGGAAAGGATGGATGAAAAAAGATTGACAAAAGAGATATACAGATGGAAAGTGAGTGGACGGGTTGGAAGGGGCCGCCCTAGGCGTACTTTTTCGAGTCAAATCGGAGAAATACTGGAAAAGGGCCGAATCTTAAGTACCCGAAACCGACATGCGTGCATGACTCGATGTATGAATGTGGAAGAAGCGAAAGAAATTGGTCAAGATCGTAGCAAATGGAAATAAGTGGTCTCTGCCTACCCCTCTGGGAAACAGGCGTGATTTAATGTATGTATGTATGTATGGTAACCATATAGATTTTATTCAAAATGAAAAGAAATGTAAGTCAATCGGATTGTATGAGTACATGTCAAGTGCTTTTGCTGGTAGTCCTTTTCTTTATTTAAAAATTGGCGCGTGTAATATCAAAGCCACAAACATTTCTCATCGCTAAAATGAGGAGGTGACAAAAGTAGTGTTAACCTTATTTTTTTTATTGCAAATTACATACTACTACAGCGACGAGCACTCGGACGTTTACCTTACTTTCTCCCTGCCGATTACTTTGATCACTTCAATCAAAGTTTAATTGAAGAAAGTTCCAAGCTGCCCTATTTTTATGGGCAGTGGCGAAGTTTCTTCTGATTGGTCTTCTATTTCTGACTGAAGTTAGATTACACTGAAATCTTAAAAACGTTTTGTTTACTTTCTTTGTAAGGAAAAAGCAGGAATGTTTTTCTTCAAGTTGAATCAAACCACAATTAAAATTGGTAGATAGTTCAGGAAATATGATTTGGAATCTGTATCTACTCGTACTTTGCGATCTTTTTTTCAGCGTTTAGACTTACCGGACCTACAGACGGCCAATTCATATTTCCTGAACTATATATACTCGTATATGTATATACGAGGGTGCATTGAAAAGTTCTGAGCCTAAGGTTGTATATAATAAAAAAAAAACAAATAAATACTGGCAGGTAAAAGTGCCATATTTAATCGCCATTATGCACTATCTTTTGTTTTTTTCTTGTCACAATTTTGCATTTTATGCTGGAACTGCTACATAAGGTCACTGATTTTTCAAGTAATGGATAAAATTGAGCACCGTTCTGTCATAAAATATTTGCAAAAGAAGGGGTTAACACCAAAACAAATATTTGAAGATATGAACAAAACATTAGGGCAATCTGCTCCATCGTATGCTACCATAAAAAGATGGGTAGCTGATTTCAAACGTGGCCGGGAGACTGTTCAAGACGAGCCTAGGAGTGGGCGGCCGTTGACGGCTACTACGGATGAAAATGTCAATAAAATATTATATGCGATAATGAAGGATAGGCGATTGAAGATTGTGGAGATAGCGGAAGCAATGGGTATTTCTTATGAGCGGGCACAGAACATCATCACCGATGTTCTTGGATTTTCTAAGGTGTCAGCCAGGTGGGTGCCTAGACTGCTTTCAGTCGAGAACAAACGAGTACGTGTTACAATTTCCCAAGATTGTTTGGACATGTTTCAACGTGACCCCGAAGATTTTCTCAATCGTTTTATAACTATGGACGAGACATGGGTCCACCACAGTACACCAGAATCGAAAGAACAATCCAGGCAATGGAAAAGACCAGGTTCACCACCACCCAAAAAAGCCAAGGTCATTTTGTCAGCTAATAAGGTAATGGCCTCGGTTTTCTGGGATTGCAGGGGGGTTATCATGATAGACTATCTCGAAAAGGGCAAAACAATAAATTCAGAGTACTATTGTGCTCTTTTACGTCGTCTGCGAAAGGAAATTAAAATAAAGAGACCTGGAATGCTGTCGAAAAAAGTATTGTTTCACCAAGACAACGCTCGCGTTCACACTTCGGCGAAATCAATGGCACAAATACATGATTGTGGATTTGAAGTGCTGCCGCATCCCCCTTACTCGCCGGATCTAGCTCCTTCCGATTATCATCTCTTCCCAAACCTCAAAAAACACTTGGGAGGACAAAGATTTTCGACTAATATGGAGGTACAAGAAGCAGTAGACTCATATTTTAACGACCTCAGAGATTCTTTTTTTTTTGATAGGATAATGAAGTTGGAGGCGAGGTGGACTAAGTGCATTGACCTTCATGGAGACTATGTCGAAAAATAAAATTGTTATAAAAAGTGAGCCAGTTAGTTTTTTTTACCAGGCTCAGAACTTTTCAATCCACCCTCGTATATAAAAGACTGAAACGCAATTCTAGCGAAAATAATTTCCTAAATCATCCCACATTTATCTAAAAATTAATTAACGTGTACTGAGTTTTTAAGAGCTATTCAATAACAACTCACTCGATGTTATAATGTAAAAAAAACTTTGGTTTATATTTACTCAACCGTTCAACCGATCTTTCGTCTCTTAGCTGGACCGCGGACAGAGGGACATAGGGAAACTATACTAAGGGTAAATTATAATAAATACTCTATTTTTCTTTCATTTGTTTCAGATTATAACATTGACATCGAAAAATTACGTCCACAAAATCAGTGAAAAGTGTCCAAACGCAATGTGCAACGTAGTGTTGGTGCCGTTCTCCGAAGTTGCCCGATCGCGCGCGCTCGGCTGTTTCCGCGATAGCTGTCAGTGAGAACACAAAATGGCGGAGAAGGTCAGCTGATCGGAGATTCACGCTCGCAGGCTTAGGAGCAAGCGGCGGGTAAAACGCATTATGGTAAGATGATTTCGTACATTGTTGTAGAAGTAAGAAAGTAAGCAATAGATGGACGAGTTAGTTCGAGGGCCGACGCGTAGGCCCCCGAAAGTACGAGTCTATCTATTGCACTTTCGGCCGAGGCTTAACACAGTGCTTTTCATGACTACTGCGAGGAAATAAAAATCAATTCTTGTAATAAATTTTAAACTTGTCAAAACACTAAATTTTTTACGCATTTTGGCATTTTTAAACTGACAACTCCGACTGTGACAGAACTTTATTTCATATAATTAAAAACAGACATGTCCGTGGAGGGATGAATATTATTAAAAAGTAAAACGACTTCTCGTTGGCCAATTTAATTTCATATGCACCACAAGTCGTGTTCTGATTAGTCGAATCAGTGATCAGCGGACCAATGTTCTGATTGGTCGACTTGCTCAATGGAACAGACAAACATGTTATTGTTGTCCAGTCTAAATTCATAGAAGCTCTGTTCATTTATTGTTCAACTAGTGATTGTTTTTTGACCAATAACATACCGTCTTTCGCCAGATTTCCGAGCAGTGGTGCGAAAAATAATTAGTTTAACGCCCTTATTCATATACGCCTTATTAATACCTTTTTTTTTCTTAATGAATGGCTTTCTTTCCTTGATTTACCAAGGTGTATTTCGGCATAGTCGAGTTTTAGACCTAACCTAACCTAACCTACCAATAAAACCATTCTTACTGCTGTTTGTGTTGTAATTATTGCGTTTCTTTCTTTTAAACTTAATGATTGATTGATAATGATGATACGCTGGTCTTTATAGCAGGTGTTTGGCGAATGGGCACAAGTGGAGGCGGTGGAGCTGGTCAACGACGGCTCGGGGCTCGCCTTCGGGATCGTCGGCGGCCGGTCCTCGGGCGTGGTGGTCAAGAGTGTGCTGCCCGGCGGAGTCGCTGACAGGGTGAGTGGTTTAGGGTCGAGAAAGGGGGGGAGTTGTTGTAGCAGGAAATGTTGGCACTATGTGGAACTGGTAGTCGGTGTGGTGAAAGTAGGTGAAAGTGGTGGGTGCTGGTAAAAGTGGTGGAAGCTGGTGGATATGGTAGGCCTGATAGGAGGAAGTGGTGGTAGTTGATGAAAGAAGTGTCGGAATGGGCACAAGTGGAGGCGGTGGAGCTGGTCAGCGGCAGGTCCTCGGGCGTGGTGGTCAAGAGTGTGCTGCCCGGCGGAGTCGCTGACAGGGTGAGTGGCTGAGGGTGGAGAAAGGGGGGAAGTTGTTGTAGCAGGAAATGTTGGCACCATGTGGAACTGGTGGGTGCTGGTAAAAGTGGTGGCAGCTGGTGGAAATGGTAGGCCTGATAGGAGAATGTGGTGGTAGCAGATGAAAGAAGTGTCGGAATGGGCACAAGTGGAGGCGGTGGAGCTGGTCAGCGACGGCTCCCTTCTCGCCTTCGAGATCGTCAGCGGCTAGTCCTCTGGCGTGGTGGTCAAGAGTGTGCTGCCGTGGTTGTAGGTGAAGGGGGGAGTGGTTGTAGAAGGAAATGTTGGCACCATGTGGAACTGGTAGTAGTTGTGGTGACAGCAGGAGAAAGTCCTGGTAAAAATGGTGGAAACAGGTGGAAATGGAAGTAGGCCTAAAGAAGGGTCGGAATGGGCACAAATGGAACCGGTGGAGCTGGTCAGCGGCGGCTCCAGGATCGTCAGCGGCCTGTCCTCGGGCGTGATGGTCTCTTGATCGTGTGCCCGGCGGAGTCGCGGGCAGAGTGAGTGGTTATAGGGGAACGTGGTCCCTCGGGAACTATCCAATTTTACGGGATGATGATGATGTTTTATCTATGTGTAATTCCAGATTATTTAAAACCGTGGATATAATTGTAACGTCTCGTTAAAATTTGACACATTTTGTACTTAGCAATTGTCAAATTTTAACGAGACGTCAATACTCTATCCATGGTTTTGAATATAGGAACGCACCATTAAGCCGATCTGTCGTGATTGAGTACCAAACACACAAACTATCGTATTTATAATATTTGTAAGATAAATAACCAAGATACATTTTGTATTAAGTACTCTGCCCTCCTAATCCCATAAGCAGTATCCCAAATTAAATAACCAAAGCATTTGGAATTCTCTGCTGTTGGTAATAAAGTTGATATTGCTACAGGAGTTTTACCGGAAATACTGCCTTTTGGTTTAGGAGGGCAATGTTATTTGGCAGTGTTAAAAAGTACTTACTTTGTTAAATTGGTATTTCTGCTGCAGAGTTAAAATAGAAGTCTGTTTCATAACATTACAATGTTTTCCTCCGAACTTCCTGCTTTATTTAAATAACAATGTTATGTTAAGTTTATTTAGTGCGTGGACGGGTCGGAAGGGGCCGCACTAGGCGTACTTTTTCGAGTCAAATCGGAAAAGGGCCGAATCTTAAGTAGGTACCCGAAACTGACGTGTGTGCATGACTCGATGTATGAATGTGGAAGAAGCGAAAGAAATTTGTCAAGATCGTAGCAAATGGAAAGAAGTGGTCTCTGCCTACCCCTCTGGGAAACATTCGTGATTTAATGTAAATATGTATGTAAGTTTATTTATTTATTCTGAATGTCTAATGGAATGGTGGTGGTTATGGAGCTGCAGAGATGCATTCAAAAAGTTTAAATGCAATTTAGGTTTATGTAAGAATTTCATTAAAATGGTTCATATCGAAGACCATTTTTCTTGACATGCAATGTAATTTATATTGTAATATTACATTAATGGATAAATAAACTAAAATAAAATACTCTGAACTGGCATAAAGAGCAACACATCAAATCGCAAAAAAAAATCGCGCTCGAGCTACTGTCCTGTTCTTTCCTGACCATTTTTTCATGGCCACGAGCAAGAAAGCAATATAGACAAGTTGACTTCAAATACAACTAAGACTTCGAATTGAATGCTTCGAATTGATTGTGAGGTTTTTATTAATAAGAAAAAATAAAAAAGGCAGTTTTTTTATTTAGTGCCTATGGTAATTACAAAAAAAAGTGCAGACAACTTATAAAACTATTTATAGGTAGGTACATAAAGACACTAAAAGGACGACCGTATCGTCGGCTTAGTGCAAGAAGTCATTAACCCACAAAAATTCAAGTCCGAGAAAAACGGGCCCAAAGTTTTGACTTAGTCAAATGAACATTATTGTTGTAGGTTCGGGTCTAGATTTAAAAATTAAACACAAGTGGTTAGCTAAATATATTAAGTATCAAAACCAATTAAAAACTTTGCACAATAATTCCAAATAACGTTTTTAAAAGCCTAAATATGAAGTTAGTGACTTTTTGTCTTTCTTTCTTTAAGGGAACTTACAATTAGTTATTTTTTATTTTAATCACAATTAAATCGAGAAACACAGTTATTTACTAATTAACAACGCATAAACAGTTTTAAAAACTCTACTTCACAGATATAAACTCAACAAAACCACAACAATAACATAAAATTCTCAAAATGGCGTTATTTGTAACTCCAAACTAAAATAACTAAAAAAATATTTTTTTTTATACAGGAACTTAATATTATATTATAATCCCAGACACTCACAGAAAGCAGTACTTACTTACTGTTATAAAACATAAAAACTTCTAAAAGTATGAAAATAAAAAGATCAGCCTTTGATTTTGAACTAATACTATAAGTACGAAAAAGAGTTAAAAAACCTAGTCATCCATCTTTTTTACTCTTCGTCTTCTGAGTTTGAAGACATTTCTTCAGGTACATAATCACGACTTTCTTTGGCTGGCAAGTTTAGGTACCAGTGGTGAAGTTCCGCGGGTATAATTTTTTCATTGCACATTTTTAGTAAGTCCTTTTTTTAGCTAGAGTGATTGGCAGTTTTTTGTTGTAAGGTTTTCTCAAAATGTAAGTAAGTGTTATAATTGAAACCCTGTATGGGTTTTTCAAGCTTACGTTTTCGCAGTTGTTTTATTGGGGCCATAGATTGGGATGTATTACTTTTTAATACGTGAAATTCTTTATACTCAGATTTGAAATCGTATCTGTATAAAACAACATTCGGCCTTTTTTTCTCTAGTCGAAAAGATTTCACTTTCAGCCATCGCAGTTCTTCTCCATTGACGTCAATCGATCGATTCTGCATCAAGTTATCTCTCAAGTCGTTTAGGTTCAAAATATATGTGTGATTCATAACTATCGGTTCGTACGATTTTTTCAGGGTTTTATTTTTCTTATTTTTTCTGTTTGATCTTGCTAATCGAATAACATTACAGAAGTCTATCATTGAGTACACTGGCATTAAACGCAATTAGTTCTCAGTCGCACTGTGCATGCTGTCTACCTCCATATGTGTATGACCAGACTCTAAATGAGACGAGTTGTCTGAACTAAATACAACTGCAGGCTTAAAAGGAATTGATTACGATTTTGGCCTCCACAATTGTCAGTGAATATGGAAATCTCTTTTGCAGTAGATGGGAGACGTTTTATCCATAGATACAAAGCCGTACCCACCTCATCGCTTCCTTTTTTGCCATCCAGCTCAGACCAGAGGTAACAAAAACCGTCATTGGGAGTGCTAGCTTCATAAATGGTAGCATTGTACACATTCAATTTGCGTAGGTAATAAAGAATAGAAACAGTTCCATTTGGGATATGAAGTACCTTTCGTAAATCTAAGGTTATTAAATTAAAGCTTTCATCTTCATTAGCACGAATTTTGTCCAATTCTTTGGCTTCTCGACTTGGTTCTTTTAGTGAAATGTGTCAAAATTTTGTTTCCAAGATTCAAGATCGGGTCCGTTTGTATTTTTGATGCTGTTATACTTATGACATGTTAGACATTGGTATTTTTTTGGTTTGTGAAAATCCAAATTATATTCGTATAGTAACAGAAGTCCGAGACGCTTTTATGCATTCCTCTGTATAAAGTTCGTACATTCTTGAAATAGATAGCGTGCCATCTAAATAGAGTTTTGACGATGTTTTTCGGCAATAGTGCGATTCCATTGTAGGGAATGATTCGATGTGTTGTTTTATAAAATATATATCGTCTTGTTTGGTTTTATTGTGAGCAACATGCTTACCACGTTGGTTTTCTCCTTCAAAAAGACCAGAACTGCCAACCTTGGAAAATGCATTGTTTATAGGGCCGTTTGAAATACAGAGAGTACTTTTAAAAAACTTTTCACATACCTTGATTTTACCTTCATCATTAGAAAATAAATACGAACGTGGCATGGTTCGTTTTCTAACTGCTTTTACGTAACACCTTTGTGGAGTATTTACTGATATGTTCGCGAGTATAAAATCCTTTTGACGACAGTAGTCTTTTAAGCCCCAATATGTTTGACAAAATTTTTTACGTTCTTCTTCGCTGAAATTTAGTGGGCAGTTAAGCTTGCATTGACAACCTCCCGGCTTGGGGGCTTTTCCTGGCAATAACTTTTTTTTATAATTTTTGTACGGTAAGCACTGTGATTTACAATTTTTTTGCTTGTTTCGGTCGTAAGACTCTTCATTTATTTTGTGCCATCTTGTTGTTTTAATTTTTTGGGTGCTTTTGTTTCCAACTCATTATCGTCAATATCACTGATCTTATCAGTCAAAAAGTCAAAAACAAAACCTAGTACCTAAACAAAATCTCGCCCTAAGGACAAAATTGCTATTTCGCAAATGAAATACTTACTTACCTACAACGGACCCCCGTTACCGCGAGAGCAAGACGTACTCGTAGGTATAAATGAGTTGAAATATGAACTGTTGTGCAAGAATATTTCACTAAAGGTGTTCAAATTCATACAAGTTATTTGCCAAAAGTCACTAACCATAATTTAATCACGTGAATTACATGTCTTTGGACATAACAAAAATCGATAAATATCATTAATTACTTTAAAAAATCATTCTGAGTGCCATTAATGCTGTCTCCTAGTTTTTTTAAACTTTATAAAGTGCTTTAGTTATTTTATACTAAAGTAAAAGTGG
Source organism: Acleris laterana (assembly GCA_963966035.1). Lineage (NCBI taxonomy): Eukaryota > Metazoa > Arthropoda > Insecta > Lepidoptera > Tortricidae > Acleris > Acleris laterana. Next base: position 2,669,044 of record OZ014461.1, read on the forward strand.
TAATGTGCATCCAATGCTCATTTTGTTAAAAATCATTAAAGCATGATAATAACTGTTATTTTCGTTTTATGGTTTGCTAAAAGTAACTATATGCATATAATGAATTCTAGCTCAAATACTTTCATAGCTTTATTCATATTGTTTTATTTTTTAAAGTTGATAAGTAACATAAGTGAATATTTAAACAAAATAAAAAGATAAAAATAACAAATTTGTTTTGTTTAAAGTTAGTAATGGTCTAAAACCAATTTACATCAAATCAATAAAGCAAAAAGCTAAGTTAATGACTTAATGTCATGGCTGTAACATCGAAATTATTCAATGTAAAAAAAAATGGATCCGTGCGTTAGAAAGAGTAAGTCGCTGCGAATCCGCCTGTACTTGTACCTGTACTTAGTGATTTTATGCCTTTAGTGACTTCTTGCACTAAGCCGACGGTATTATCAAACTGTCAATGAAACAAAAATAAAATAATGTAGAGTAAAACCATAAAAACAACGCGTTGCAGGGCACTAGGTAGTTCGAAAAATACGAATTTCCGTACAACGAAAAGCTCAAAGAAACTAAATTCAAAATAATTATTTAGTATATTGGCCGCATGAGGGCTCTTTTACACGTCGGTAATATGGAGTGAATCTACTAGCGATTCGGAAAAGACCATCATTGGCGAGAAGCTCCGCAAGAAACTCCAGCAGAAGGTAATTTTTTCCAATCATCAAAGACAATAATACTTAAAAGTACAACACAAGGTAATAAAGTAATAAATAGTTATTTTAAAACTAATACAAATAAAATCATTACATTACAAATGTTACCGCAATAACATTAAATTTGAAATAGTGACTAGGAGAACAACATGACGAGGTCTGTGTCAGGAACGATAATTAAAATAACCAAACGTTTTTTTTTACAAAACGTACCACTTTTTGGGCAACCGTTTTAAAATAAATTTTGTGAGTTTTTTACTTTTTTTAAAGTTACAGCCAGTGCCTGTCGTTACCTGCATTATTTTAATATTTCACGTGAGTTTCAGCAAACCGCAGCGTTTTCAGCACCGCCGTTGCAGTCTGCACAAATGCAGCTGCGCTGGCTGCAATTCAATTTGTTTTTTATCTTTTGTTTAGTTTGTAAGTCGGTGCGGAAATGGTAAAATGGATCGCTATTGCTGACATTATGCCGCACGTGAGTTTGTCTGTCCGTCCGTAGTTTGTAAATCTTGTAATACGAATAGTTTACAGATAAAAAATTAAGATGTTACATACATACATACATTAAATCACGCCTGTTTCCCAGAGGGGTAGGCAGAGACCACTTCTTTCCACTTGCTAAGATCTTGACAAATTTCTTTCGCTTCTTCCACATTCATACATCGAGTCATGCACGCACGTCGGTTTCGGGTACTTAAGATTCGGCCCTTTTCCAGTATTTCACCGATTTGATTCGAAAAAGTACGCCTAGGGCGGCCCCTTCCGACCCGTCCACTCACTTTCGATCTGTATATCTCTTTCGTCAATCTTCTTTCATTAAGATGTTGTTTTTTTTTATTCAATATTAGAATTAAAACTGATTGGCAAATTTTATGGAAAACTATAACGTACATTTTCTTGTTCAGTCGACGTCAAAGATAATGTCTACATTTTTTCACCTTTCCTTTGAAATAAAGTCCACAAGTGGAAACATATCTTTGACGTTGACAAAAGGTCAGTGCAGTTACTAGACTGGACCGCTAAAATAAATATACCTTGCCCCGAAATAAGCTCGAGGCTTGTACGACGCGCTGGCCTACATAGTTGGTAGTGACCCTGCCTACGAAGCTAGCGGTCCTGGGTTCAAATCCCGGTAAGGGCAGATATTAGTGTGATGAGCGCGAATGTTTGTTCCTGAGTCATGGATGTTTTCTAATGTATTTAAGTATATATTTCTCTATGTAAGTATTTATATCGTTGTCTAGTACCCATAATACAAACCTTGAGCTTAGTTTGGGACTAGGTCAATTGGTGTGACATTGTCCCCTGATATTCATTTATTTATTTATTTGTACTATGGACACTAGACAACGATAAACTAAGGTATAATTATACTGTAAACCGGGGTGAGTAGGGATTAAGTAAGTCACGTCTGGAATATGGAAATAGTTAAACTTTCAAAAACATATAAAGTATATAAACACGACTTCTGCAAGGGATATCTGATGCCTTATTAATAATATATATTTGTAAAAGTGTTTTCTCGCAAACACACATGTTTCAAAAAAAATATGATTGTCGATAGATATTACTAAAAAAAATAGAAATGGATAACAACACAAATAAAAATCTGAATTCAGAAGGAAATGGCTTTAGGATAAACGAAAATTCGGACAAACGGTGCATTAGGACAAATGACGATTAGGGATTTTAATATCCCGGCAAACGACTTCTAGACGGACGCACTCGCGGGCAACAGTTAGTGAAATAAAAGTCTGTATATTTTCTAAAGAAGTGAAAGAGAATTTAAAAGCCACTTACACCTTTTCTCCAAGACTTATTAGGGTTCCGTTCCTAAAGGGAGCCCAATAATTAGGACCCGAATTATTGATATGTCTCCGATGTCCATCCGTCCGTGTCGGTCCTTTAAACAGCTGTATCTTTTAACCCGTTGTAGAATAGATAGCAAGTGTTTTTTTTTGTAGAATATGTGTTATTACATTCGGTAGATTTACAAGAAATGTTTTTATTTAACATATCTAACCGTATCTTAACCTAAACCTCTCGCTGAACCTGTCACTAAACTAACACGCTGATAATCTTAGGCTAATTGTGCTAAATGTGTTTACAGAATTATCAACCACTTTTAGAGTCGTAGGTAATTCTGTAACTCTGCCTACCCTACTCAGGGAACGAAAGAAATGAGTTTATGTCTGTATGTATTTTTACCGTATAAACGGTAAAACATAGAAGTGTCAAATTTGGTATGATTATAGCACAAACCCTGAAGAAAAACAAAAAATACTAAACATGGTCAAGTGTTAGTTTAGCTTACGCTGATTCCATTCGAAATCGAATTAAAATCAGAATGCAATACGGCCGTACGGAACCCTCGTTACGCAAGTCCGACTCGGGACTTGACCGGTTTTTTCAAGCTCTACTACTTAAGTCAAAGATTCTCGTAATCCCGCTCAGGTTTTCGATAAACCCGGTTTCGCCTAACTCACCCACTCAGCCCTTTAATTAAACTCGTCTCAAAGTGACTGGATCGGAACTCGTCGACACTTCCGAGTCTCTTTACTTTGCTCTAATTAAAAAAGGACTTGGCTTGCTTTATGATGATTGAGGAGGATTTTAGAAGCGTTTTATAATTTATTAGGTATCGGATAAAGTAACTAATTTTCTTTTAAAGATTGTTTCGATGTCGTGGATTCGACTCGTCCCTTACCATGGGTTACAATTAACGTACTCGCTAGCGAGTCGAAGCTTTGTCCCTCGCACACTTCCCACACTTGACACACACACACTTGACGACCCGCTGGCCTAGTGGGTAGTGACCCTGCCTACGAAGCTAGCGGTCCTGGGTTCGACTCCCGGTAAGGGTAGATATTTGTGTGATGAGCGCGAATATTTGTTCCTGAGTCATGGATGTTTTATTTAAGTATATATTTCTCTATATAAGTATTTATATCGTTGTCTAGTACCCATAGTACGAGCCTAGAGCTTAGTTTGGGACTAGGTCAATTGGTGTGAGATTGTGTCCCCTTATATTTATTTATTATTTACTTCGTAAGTATTCTAGTACTAAGTAAGTAGTGCAAGGGGCAGAGCATTCGACTCGCTAGCGAGTACGGTAGTTGTAACTCATGGTTAGGGTACCAGTACCCTAACCATGATTGGTGATTCTCTAAAACTACTCGCTCTAGAGCTCGAATGACAGACGGACGACGGTGCTCTCGTACGTATTCTATAGTGTATCTCATCGTATCGTTTTCAGGGTTCTGTACCCGAAGGGTAAAAACGGGACCCTATTACTAAGACCTATAATATCGTCCACCTGTCTGTCTGCATACATGTACTGGTTTAGAACAAAGCATAGTTATTAAACGCGGTCGGTCGAACGAACGAGTGAATGCTGCAGCCGCGAGTTTAAGTAGTCCCGTCAGAGCGAACAAAACACATTTTAGCGCGTGCATTTTCAATTAGACAGCCTAATACTTTCGATCCATCGGCAGAAGCCATGCTGCCAAATTGAAAATACACACGCGAAAATGTGTTATGTTCCCTCTGACGGGACTACTTAAACTCGCCGGTCACAGCGACATTTTGTTTGACAATTCGTACGATTTGATTCATGAATAACTTTATTGCGACACAGTTCTATGGTGGGTCAGGGTTCCATGTATGGTTTTATGTAGTAGTATTGAGGCCTTGTAGTTTTGTTTGTATATAGAGCAAAACAACCGCGGAAGACTCGGCTTAAGTTTCTGCCCCCCCCCCCATTTAAAGGGGGGTATGCCTTTGTTTGTTCCGTTTTTACGATCAACGCCTCAACTGACCGACGTGAAATTAATTTGTTACACAGTGGTACTTTTTAATCAGTAAAATTGAACAGTGGCCATGATGTGAGAATTTATGATTTCGAAATGCAAAACGTACAAAATAAAACTACTTTTCTAATCAAGGATACGTGTTATGATGCTGTAACTTTGCAGATATTCTTGAGATACGTACATACATACATACATACATACCTTCACGCCTGTAATCCCAGAGTAAGGTAGGCAGAGCTACAGAATTTCCTACAACTTTAAAAACTTGTTGATAATTCAGTAACCACATTTTACATAAATAGGCTTAAGATATTGAGATATAATCCTTTGTAACAAATTGAACTATGAGTGAGTAAGTTAACGGAAAACGTGGCCACCTTTTCCTAATACACTGGTAAACACCTTAGCCTGATTGTGCAAAATCTGGTTACAGAATTATCAATAAGTTTTAAGAGTTGTTGGTAATTCTGTAGCTCTGCCTACCCCACTCTGGGAATGAAGGCATGAGTTTATGTATGTGTGTGCCCCCTGCGCGGGAAATTAAATTAATCGTTAAAAGCTATGAATTTACTCACAAAGTGGTGCCACTTTGTAACAAAATTAAAAAGGTAAAATTTCAGCTAGCCATGTGTAGTGTGTTTTTATCGCTGTTTACGTTTTTCATCCTGAAATACTTTCAGTTTGTGTCCAAAAGTGACTAATGAAACACACTTTTAGTTCTCCATATCACTACATAGTATAAAACAAAGTCGCTTCCCGCTGTCTGTCCCTATGTATGCTTAGATCTTTAAAACTACGCAACGGATTTTGATGCGGTTTTTAGGGTTCCGTAGTCAAACTAGGAACCCTTATAGTTTCGCCATGTCCGTCCGTCCGTCCGTCCGTCCGTCCCCAGTCTAGCTCAGAGACTCATAGTACTAGAAAGCTGTAATTTGGCATGAATGTACATATTAGTAACGCCAACAAAGTGGTAAAATAAAATTTTGAAAAATATTTTTTTTTAATGCACCTCCCCTACACGTAACGTGGGGATGTCTTTTTTTTTCTTGCCTACCCCATAGTGTGGGGTGTCGTTGGATAGGTCTTTCAAAAATATTGCGGGTTTATGAAAACAATTTTTCGATTAAGGGATCCGTTTATGAAATATTAAGCTTTAAAGCGCTATTTTTTGTTAGAATCAAGTGTCCCCCCCCCTACAGCCAAAACTACAAGTACTAAAAATCTGAAAAAAATCTTCAACGAAAGCGCATATAGCGAATTTTAAAGGAAAACTATCACGGCTAAGTAGACATGGTTAGTTCCTGAGATACAGGCGATTAACGGGTTTATACCTACTAAAAATCATCTAAGACAGCGCCAAATAACTTTAAATAGAAAATTGTTTCATTCATACATGTTGATTTTTGAGATAGTTTTTTGTGTTTGTCGTTACGGCTTCGGAACCCTATACTGAGCATGGTCCGACATGCTCTTGCCCGGTTTTTTTTTAGTAGATAGAGTGATTCAAGAGGAAGGTTTATATGTATAATAAATTTTGTTTTATGCACGTGTGTTATAGAAAACTCAAATAAACCGAAGCGAAGCGAGGGCGGGTCGCAAGTACGAACTAAATGGCGCTAGCACTGATTTAAAACTCGGTATCGAATTGTTGCCTAGGTGTGGTCAAAGTCACTGGGTGGTTAAACGATTTTCGCTAAACAGCGCAATTGTAAGCTTTATATTTTATCCTTGCTTAGTTAGGATAAACTTAAATTGTTCATCCTGATAAAATCAAATTCAAAAGTCCAAGCATACGAAGTCGTGGGCAGATGCTAGTAGTTTACATAAAAGACAGATTCATTACATAGCTGAAACTATGATTGAAACAAATTATATTGGTAAAATCTAGGAGCAACTGGATAAGAGACAATTTTTCCTTTCCCCAGCGGTCATGTGGGCATTGAATAGGGTTCCCCTATGGAATCTCTAATGGACAATTGTCCTAATGCATCGTTTATCCGACTTAAATTAAAAACTTTTTAGTGTTTGTATAATACAACCCTAACCTAACCAAACCGCAAAACTTAAAAAGTTGCCAGACTCATCTAAAAACCAGTTTAGGGCAAATGATAATTCGGACAAACGATGTGTTAGGACAAACTTTGTTAAGGATTCTGAGGGACACCCATTGAATAGGCTAGTTATAGATTAAAATGAACCTTAATTAGTTAACTCAAGGTTCACGAAGAACCCTGCTGCGAACAAACAACAAACCATGATAATTATCCCGTCGATCTGTTGAATAGGCCTCCTGTGGCGGACATCTGATCATGTGACAATTGCAACTAGCGAGCGAATTGAGAATTTAATTAGTATATAAGTGGTCGATTAGTAACTATGAGGTATGTAAAGTCCACTTAGGCCCTGTTGTTTGATCAGTAGTTAAACTAACTAGTTGTTAAAATTTGAAAAAGGAATCGAAAATTTGAAGTAATTTCAAGGAAATGTGTCAAATTTTCAATTCCTTTTTCAAAATTTAACAATTAGTTAGTTTAACTACTGATCAAACAACAGGCCCTTAGTTGTGATAGTTTTCCTTTAAAGTTAATAAGCTTGGAATTTATGCCATGCTTGGTCACTTCCTGTCAGATGCATATGTCACAATTACAGATAAGGACAAAGGATGGCATAAACTAGGCCAAGCGTATTCCACATTTATAAGTAAGGGGGTTAGAGTAGAGGTAGGAACCCAAAAAAAAAATTGTGCTTATTCCATTATTGATCTTAGTGAGCGGTATAAATTGTGTATTATTCTAAGAGTCGACGACACTAAACCTAGTCCGATAAGACTACCAGATGATGTATGATGATATCTATATGTGTACAAAACTTTCAGTTTTACAACTTTCTGAGAAAAAGTGAGTGTGGTAGGTACAGACAGACGGACATGGCGAAACTTTAAGGGTTCCTAGTAAGGGACCCAAAAAAAGCGGATCACTTCGTTTACCCGAATTTCATTTGCCATAATTTTGTCACTTGCCATAATGTTAATTTGCCATAAAGGCATGTTTTTCTGAAACTGTAAACTTTTCAGGTAATTTTTACATGCCATCGTATAGAGCCCAATAGGTTAGGTTAGGTTTGTTTTATAACAATTCTGAATAGTTCACGATTTCAGAAAAAATGCCTTTATGGCGAATGAATATTATGGCAAGTGATAGAATTATGGCAAATTACTTTCGGGCAAACGACAGAGAACCCAAAAAAAGTATAGTCGATCGAAATCAAAATCGATTTTCTTGATAGAAACTTATTTGACCCCTCTCCCCGCCAGGATGGCCGTCTCCGCAGCGGCGACATGCTGTTGCGCATCGGCGCCGTCAGCGTCGTGGGGATGTGCGCGCGTCAGGCCGCGGCGGTCTTGCGTCAGTGCGGCGCATGCGTGCGACTCCTCGTGGCTAGACCGTCCTCCAACTCTTTACCTCTTCAAGTAAGTAACTTACGAAAGTTTCTAACCTTGACCCAATTCAGTGTTTTTTTTTAAGGCATAGAGAAGACAAACGAGCACACAGGCCACCTGATGGTAAGTGGAAACTGTGACCCATAGACATTCGCATTCATAAGATTGCAAAGCAATCCTAAGACTGCAAATGCGTTGCCAACCCTGAGGACTAAGATGGAATGCCTCTATGCTAGTCATTTCACCGGCTGTCTTATCCCCAAACCGGAACACAACAATGCGAACACTGCTGTTTGGCGGTAGGTTAATGGATAAGATGGTGGTAGCGATCCGGACGGACCCTGCACAAGGTCCTACCACCCGCAATGCACGCAGTGTGACGTTGCATTGAAAGTTGAATTAGAGTAGCCTAGAAATAGTAACTTGCGCACAGGGTAGTGATTCTGTAAACAACGCCGGTCGTGCGGACTGTCGAGTGATACCCAAGCGGCGAGATTAAGTAGTCCCGTCAGTGCGAACAAAACACATTGTAGCAATTTTTCAATTAAGCAGCCTTATACGTTCGACCCATCGTGCTGCTAAATTGAAAATGCACGTGCTACAATGTGTTTTGTTCGCACTGACGGGACTACTTAATCTCGCCGCTTGGTATCAATGTACTTTTATCTCTTTACTTGTAAACGTGGAATAAGCTTGTTATAGTTTATGCCATGCTTTGTCACTTCCTGTCAGATGCAAATGTCACAACTATAGATAAGGGCAAAGCATGGCATAAACGATTCCAAGCTTATTCTACGTTTATAAGAAACTAGCGACCCGCCCTCGCTTCGCTTCGGTTTATTTGAGTTTTCTATAACACACGTACATAAAACAAAATTTATTATACATAAAAACCTTTCTCTTGAATCACTCTATCTACTAAAAAAAACCGCATCAAAATCCGTTGCGTAGTTTTAAAGATCTAAGCATACATAGGGACAGACAGCGGGAAGCGACTTTGTATTATACTATGTAGTGATTAATGTTTATGCACTCCTAGTATTTGACGTTATAATTTTTTCTCATTTTTTTTTCTTTCCTCATTATGGAAATGAAAAGTAGAGTGCTTAACTCGGTTGAAAGTCAATTGCACCCTCGAACTATAAGCGCACTCGCTATCGCTCGTGCAGCCTAAATATCTGGGGCTACAATTTATCACTTTCAGCCCTTGGTTAACAATCTACTATTGTTAAGTCATTATTGTGCCACCTATAGTGCTACACACAAAGATTCCAACCCTCAATTTACCTGTAGTCGGTTTCCCGCCGCTGCATCCGTCGTGTCGCTTCCGGTGTGACGTGTCTCTCACCGGCAACTTAATTACTACGCTTATTGGCAATTACCCGGTCTGACAGCGTTTATAACAAGCTGTGCGGAGTGATATTGCGAGTTATTAATGACCTTGTTCTTTTTTTGGTTAAACTAATTTTGTAATGAATAGTTGACTATAGAAAGTGTTTAGACCAATTAAGAATCACGGGCAGCAACTATTATTCGGTTTTTTCGCGAATTTTTTAAATTTAAAACAAAAGACTGTCGCAATCTAGCTAGTGTTAGAAATATTTTTTATCGATATCGAGTAAATATTACTATATTTACATTATTTTACAATCATTCGCGACAGTTGTTTTATATGTGTTATTCCATCTAAATCTTAACTTCTACTTTTTCATATCAAGTAATAAAAAATAAACTTCAAAAACTGTCTAATCCCAGAGAATGTTGGGAAATTAATCATTATCTACTCCTATCACTATCACAAACCAAATAAAATATCATGTGCTGCTGTGTGTGCTGACGTGGATTTCGAAGAAGGAATTGCATCTGTTTCTATATAATTTTATACAAAAGTCACGTAAAATGTTTTATTCATATTTTTTGGACCTTCTATTACACAACTATCGGTATATCGATAAAAAAATATTTCTAACACTAGCTATATTGCGACAGTCTTTTGGTTTGCCGCGAAAAATCCAGGCTCTGATCATAAGACTCTTGAGGACTAAAATGGAATGCCTCTATGCTAGTAATTTTACCGGTTGTCTTATCCCCACACCGGACCAACAATGGTATGGTATGGTAGGCCGCTCTCTTCGTTCGTGTGTCACGTTGGCGCCACTGCAAATCAGCGTCGCGGTTCAGGCCGTGACATAGTGCTGAGTAGTGTCAATTTCTACGCCAAGAAATCACCCATGGGAACATTATGCTACAATTGTTTTTTTTTTCTAAATTCCTTTTCTTTATTGGTTTAATTTTGTTTTCTGTGTTGCCATTCTTTGTTCATGTTCAATTTAATTTGTGTTTTATTTTGACGACGCGCTGGCCTAGTGGGTAGTGACCCTGCCTACGAAGCTAGTGGTCCTGGGTTCGAATCCCGGTAAGGGCAGATATTTGTGTGATGAGCGCGAATATTTGTTCCAGAGTCATGGATGTTTTCTATGTATTTAAGTATATATTTCTCTATACATATAAGTATTTATATCGTTGTCTAGTACCCATAGTACAAGCCTAGAGCTTAGTTTGGGCCTAGGTCAATTGGTGTGAGATTGTCCCCTCATATATATTTTTTCTTGTGATCGTTGAATAAATATTTCTCTTTCTATTTCTATTTCTAAAGGATAAGATGGTGGTAGCGATACGAATGGACCTTGCACAAAGTCTTACCCCCACTAATTAAACAAAAATAGCTCTATAGTACTTAAAATATGAAAATAAACTCGCAAACCCTCCTATAAAACTGCCCATAGGCCTATTCTGAAGCCATCTTATTAGTGACACGTATTTAATGCCCCAATTAATAATTTCCATATAAAGTTGACTCAACCAGGCCTCTCTGGCACTGAAGGTACTAAAACATCTCACACACCACGTTAATTACTCCGTCAAGTATCAAGAAAATCGTTTCCCATCTTATTTTAAACCGTAACTGTGTTGAAATAAGGTCGCAATTTTGCAAAATATTTACTGAGACTAAGACATTGTATTTTAAACTTTGTGGTGGTGGGTTTTAAGTGCTAAATTGAGTGATTTCTCACTCAGTGTGAAGTAAAGTCTATAACTCTTCCAATTAGAGAATGTAGGTCGCTAGTAGGAGCTCTGGAAGAAATTCCAGTTTACCGACACACTTTTAAGCGGTTTGCGCTTTGATATGACGTCGGATAGAGGTTCCGTATGTACGTGCCTGAGCGGAACCCTAATTGTGCTTAAGCTGTGTTTGCTTTTCCCTAGAGCCCTTTCCTGGCTAACCGGTTAACGGTGCTGATTTAGTATCAGTAAAAACCGGTTTACAACAATAACCGGTGATTTCCCGAACCGTTGCTTTAATCCAAAATATGTTAAAATTAAATTAGGTTTTGAACAATTTATCTCACTAAAACTAATTTAATTCCAAGTAGGAAATAATTTTGTAACGTTTTTCGCTATGATTGATAATTCTTATGTCAATTGATTTGTCTTAAGACTGCACCGAGCAAACGTCGAGTGTCCAGTGGCGCCCTCATTACTAGGAAAATAACCGATGACAAGCAAGTGGGGTATCATTGAATAGGTATATAAAATCATCTATAAGTTTCTTTCAACATTTTCCATTTTGAATGATCATGTAAGATTTAAAACGATTCAAACTTTGTTGAAGCTTGCTTTTTGTTAGACTTGTTTCTAAAAGGATTCTTAGCTAGATTTAATAAAAAACAGTTTAGTAATTTTTGGCTCTGAGAGAGAACTTCTGGGATCTCAATGATATCCCAGATGTTTTATCAACTGTCTCTTACCCTTTCTATAACAAACAGATAGAGAAGCACGATAACGATTTGTAATATACAGAAAACAGGTTAAAAACGCTTTTTAAACGACCAACGAATTGCTTTTATTTCCATACATACATTGTAATTGTCAAATTACTACGGAACTTGGCCGGAAGCGGGCGCGTATCCTGAACGATGACGTCACTTCCGGCGGCGGGGTAGTAATGGCGGCCGTAATGGCAAACAGTTAGGCATATTTTTAAAAGAGCGTATTTTTAGGGTAATCTTTTTGATTTCAACCTTAAACGCTTAAGTTAAAATATAAATTTGCGTGAAGTGATTTGCTAATAAAATACCTAATTCATTATTTTAAGTATAATACCTACTAATGAACAATAGTACCTCGTTAAGCTGTGTTCTTTTTGTTCGCCACAAACTTTCCCCGATTTCGAAAAAAGGAAAACTACATTTAAATATTTGAAACACAAACGAAGTAATCGCTAGGAAGGGTTCAGCCAACATCTGTCCTCTCTCTCTCGGGAGAGAGATCTGGGTTTTTTGTTTATTTGGGGCTCAGAGCTCCATGCAGTTCATTCCTAACTAACAACAATAAAATGATGGGTTTTCAGGAAAAACAACTCTGTTCGATTCCCGGTTTATATGTTTTTTTTTTGTCTTTACATGCAGATGCATCTTTCCATCCATGCCCTTTACTAGTTTGTAAGTTGCTGTACCAGGCTCCATGAAGATCTCAGACGTTATAAGTAGTTATAAGATACCTAACATCTCGTTGCTTAAATGCAAAAGGACCACAAATCAAAATAAATGTTTGTGTTGCATTTAAATTCGGAATGCTATATACTTTAAGTTTTAAATCAAAGTATATCTTTTTTCGTTTTGTGGCGCTTTTGCATTTAAGCAGCGATCTGTATAGTATAACTTATGCAAGCAATAAAATATATTCATCGTCATCTGGACATAGGCCTCTTCCAACTTGGACTTGGAAGTTCCAAGGAACACCACAGAGCCCGGTCCAATGCTCTATGCATCCAGTAGCTGCCGGCCCTCTTACGCAAGTCATCCCGCCATCTGGCCAGAGGACGTCCCACGCTACGTTTGCCAAGACGCGGTCTCCACTCCAGAACACGCTTACTCTAGCGGTTATCCGTTCTACGACATACGTGACCAACCCATTTCCACTTCAACCTACTAATTTTTTTTTTGTTTTTTTTTATGTCATAGAGAAGACAAACGAGCACACAGGCCACCTGATGGTAAATGGAAACTGTGACCCATAGACATTCGCACTCACAGGACTGCGATGCAATCCTAAGACTGCAAATGCGTTGCCAACCCTGAGCTGAGATGGAATGCCTCTATGCTAGTCATTTCACCGGCTGTCTTATCCCCAAACCGGAACACAACAATGCGAACACTGCTGTTTGGCGGTAGGTTAATGGATAAGATGGTGGTAGCGATCCGGACGGGCCCGGACGACGGGGACGGGACTTTCAGAGCTACGTCGGTGACCTTTGTTCTCTGACTGATCACTTCATTCCAAATTTTGTACTTCAGAGAGACTCCGAGCATAGCTCTTTCCATAGCACGTTGAGCTACTTTAAGCTTATGGACCAGCCCCACAGTCAGTTTCCACGTCTCGGCTCCGTACGTCATTACAGGTAGGACGCACTGGTCAAAGACGAAGAGGTCTTCAGGCTCTGTATATCCGACGAAAATATATGGTACAACTTCCTAAACGCTGTCCAGCCCAATTGGATCCTCTCTCTTCCTGGAATAAGAAATGAGAATTTTCCTTTTTTCAAAATCGAAACCTTGGGTCTTTATTTTTCTTTTCTATTATATATATTTGGATTGCTCATGCTGTCATACTCAACTGCGTCTATATTAGTTAGTTGAAGAGATTTTTTTTTGTATGTAAACATAAATACATGGAGTTGGGTGTATGGATTTTTTTCACGGTCTTTCATCTATATACAATAGAGATAATTTTTAGTATCAGTTGACGTTTATTTTAATCATAGGAAGAAAATGAAGCTCTTTCCGTCTTCGTTTTTCAAAAGAGAACCCTTCCTTTCCGACCATGTTCCGGAAAATATTATAAATAACCAGTTTTCTGCAACACCCGTACATAAAACAGAATTTATTATACATAAAAACATTCCTCTTGAATCACTCTATCTATTAAAAAAATCTCATCAAAATCCGTTGCGTATTTTTATACATCTAAGCATACATAGGGACAGACAGACAGACAGCGGGAACCGAGTTTGTTTTATACTATGGAGTGATTCATCTGGCCCAAAATCATTCATCGCAAAATAAATTTAACTTTTCTATTTTCGACTAACCTTTGTCTAAATTAAACTTCTACTCTGCATACGATAAAATATTGCATTTTGCCCGAGGTATATATTAAATTCTTTAGTCGAGTGAAAACCGCGGGGCCGCTTTCATAAAATGTCACAAAGTTCAGTCATAGAAATAACTTTCTTTAAAATGAAAAAGCAAAGTTATAAAAACAACTCTATTATGAAATTCTTGTGCTATTGAAGTAATAATAAAAACTTAAAAAGAAGAATAAGTCTTAAGTTACGACACGAGAGCTTTTAATAAAACTTTGGTCAAACATAATTTTATTGCGTCTATTAATATAGACTTAAGTATGTTTGTTCTTGCCTAGTAGAATATAATAATATATATAAATACTAGCTTCTGGCCACGACTTTGTCTGCGTAGATTTTGATTATCGTTTTTCCTTTGGGAACTTTTGAATTTTCCGGGATAAAAAGTAGCCTATGTGTTATTCCAGTGTACAAGCTATCTCCATTCTAAATGTCATCCAAATCCGTCCAGCCGTTGCAGCGTGAAGGAGTAACAAACATACACACACACACACACAAACTTTCACATTAATAATATTAGTACGATAAATATTAGGGGACACTTTCAAACTCTTACCCCTCCTACCCCTCTGGGAAACATACGTGATTTAATGTATGTATGATGTATGTAATTTCACAGAGGTTTGACCTGGTCCCAAACCAAGCTCTAGGCTTGTATTAGGTCCTATGCAACGATAAACATACTACATAGAAAACATCCATGACTCAACAACAAATACTTCCAGTCATCACACAAATATCTGCTCCGACCGGGATTTGAATCCGGACCATTAGGTTCGTAGGCAGGGTCACTATTAACTCTGCCCTCTTACGGAAAAAAGGCACAACTAGTTTTATGAATTGTAATAGCACTTCCAACAACTATAGCCTGTGTCAATTGAAATTGCCAAAGATGTAAACAAATTGGTACTGTTTGACACATAACCTCAAATATCAAGCGTGTTTTCATTGAAAATAAAGTATAATTAATAGTTATCTTATCTTAATGTGAAACTTAAGATCAAGTGTATAAATAATTGCTAAGACCTCACTTGATGTTTAAAATAAAGGTAAATTGGTTCGTTTGGTAGTGTTTACATCTTTGCTAATTTCATTTGGCACAGACTATACAAACAAACACAGATACACACTACCAACTTTTTTTTTTGTAAGTCCGTGCTTTTATTTGCATTTAACTTGAAATACTTTAAGGAAAAGGGCAGAGGTGAAAATCCCTTCCGGAGACCTGGGAAGGGAGGGCCCGGGTACTGCCGGGTTTGGGGTGGCTAAAAACACCAATACCCCTGCTACCATCTACAATTTAGACTCCCGTAGACACTACCCCAACCAGTGCTGAAAGGCAGTTTGCATCAGTGGGTAAAAATGTTAACGCAACAAAATCCGCTAAAGGACGTTCGCTAAACATAATTTACGATGTACATAATAATTATTCTAGACCTAGCTTCAAGGCTCCTTGGCACCGTTTACTGCGACCCGGCGCCAGTAGTCTGCGGAAATATACCGGGGGGGGGGGGGGAAGCAACTGAGCAATCCAAATAGGTCAGTATACAGTCAGTTACATTTGTAATGATTTTATTTTTGGTAGTTTTAAGAAATTATTATTTATTACTTTATTACCTAATGTAACTTACTTTACTTAATGTAACTTAGTTTCGCGCTTCTTCTCCGCAATGATGGTCTCGTCCGAAGCGCTGGTAGATTCACCCTATATTACCTGGAGCCTGTTTACATCTCCGAAATTGTATTATTTATTTTAATCTGACATTTTGATGTATTTAATTATTATTACTACTGGGACCAGTACATCCCTATGACACTTAAATTATGTAGCTTAAGTTTAGTATTGTAATAAGTGATTTATTTTTAAAAAACGGCTTACTGTTGAGTTTCTTGCGGCGCTTCTTCTCAACAGTGGTCTCTTTGGAAGCGCTGGTAGACTCAGACTTGTAAAAGTGCCTACAGGGCCTACTTACAGAATAAATGATTTGATTTGATTTGATTTGATAGGGATCCGGAAGATATAATAGAAGAGTTAGGATTATCGATTTTCGATTCGATTATTGAGATTTGAAGACTCGAAAACTTCATTCCCAAAATTTGAAGAAATTTTGGAAAATTAAGATCGCGGTGGGTGAGTGGTAGAGATACTCACTCGCATGTGATTTATTTTGTACTGTTGGTGTCTTGATTTATTAATAATCCTCCGCGTAGATCGAAAAAATACATTTAAAGATTCAAAGAGTAGTTTGGGAATTGAACCCAGAAATTTTCCTCTTTTTTGTGATAGCTCGGAGCTTTTTCATGGGTACAGATCTCCAACGTGAATCTGATTACACTTTATCAATTTGATTTTTTCTGTTTTCAACATCTAGGACTTTGTTTCTGAGTAAATCTTACAGCTTGCGAAATCTACATACTGAAATCCATTTGGATTGATCAGCTGTACATGCATATCAGATCCAGAGAACTTACTTACACGTTACTGTGTTGTTTCTTGTCTTTGTCATTTTAAAAAGACTGAAAGTTTATAGACTTCTGATTTTGTATCAGTTTTTGTGATTTAATTAAAACATGTTTTTGAAGGACATCTTGTTCAATATTTTAAAAATGTCATTAAATGTCTTACTTCAGTATTATTAACAACCGATGCGAGTGATATTGGTAAAGGAGCAGATTTATGCAGACGAATCGAGCAACGAACAGTTTAATTCTATTATTAATAATAGGTATAAAGATAATCGTCACATCACACACAACTTACTGTCCGTCCGCATGTCGGAGAGACCCGTAGGTCCCTAGTCCGTAAAGGGAATAAGTTACAGATCTAAAATTTTATACATTGTGTAAAAGATGGACTTCGTCGTTGACATACATACATCACACCTTTACGCCTGTTATCCCAGAGTGGGATAACAGGCGTAAAGTTTATCAGGGTATTAGTGACAAGTTGCAAGCCCATCGCCTGACAGTAATACAAGCCTTTATTCCCTTAGACGCCTCTTACGACATCCACGGGAAGACATGGAGTGGCACTATTCCAACCCGGCAACCACACGTGCTATTCGAAACAGGCAACCACACGGGGTTTTTTTGTCGTTGAATTTTAGTAGGTATATCCTATCCTATACTATTAAACGAGCAATATTTGTATAGACGTGATGTCTGATATTAAACAGTTTCTTCTGGTTTGGAGGTCTAAGGCCCGTATTAATAAACTCATCTTGCCTGAGATGCCCGTCACAAGATACGTCAAAGTAAACGTCAAACCATAGAACACTGACATTTTTGCCGCATCTCGAGACGAGCATTAGAGTTGAGATAAATTTATTAATACGGGCCTAAATCTGTAGGTTTTTTTTTCATGGTCTTGATACAGAACCCCCTGTGTGCGAGTTCGACTCAAATTTGGCCGATTTTATTGATGACGTGATTTATCTCAGTTCCGAGTTCGTTTTAAGTTAGTCGTCTATTACTTATAGGTGGTAGGTATGTTTTTATCTTCTCTTCCTTTTTTTTTCGATTGCTCTTGTTAACGTGTCATCTTTTATTCATAGTATGTTTTTTTTCTTCCTTAGTGCTTATGTAAACCTTATTAAATTAGTTAATTATACTCGTATTCATCTGTTATTTGTAACTTGATTAATACAAATTTATACAACACGTACAACGTACTCGTATAACGGCATGGTTACTTTGACCTACTAGAATAAGCATCTTTACGTGACAAGGAAGTATTATACTTGGAGGTTACGCTAGAGATCACTTGGTCATTATTTTGTATCAATTCAAGGAATCTTGGCAAAACTTGCGCATGAGTCGAATATGTTATTGAAGACGACGCTAACTGCTGGTTATCTCAGAGACTTTGCCTTTTTTTAGGGTTCCGTACCAAAATGTAAAAAAGGAACCCTGAGAAGGTGAGACTTCGTTGTTTTTAAAGTAGAGTGTTTAACTCGAGACTAAACACTCATAATGACACTCTAACTATAGCCACCCTCGCTCCACTTGGGTGGCTAAACATCCAAACGTGTCGTTATGGCTTATTTTAGTCCCTTGTTGAACAATCTACATTATTTACAAGGATTTATACACTTTTCTTGAACCCATAGTACAAGCCTAGACCTCAGTTTGAGACTAGATCAATTAGTGTAAGACGTTTCTATTCCTTAAATGGAATCAACAAAAAAACAAACGCACTCTCGGATTTATAAAAAATAGATAATCAGTTAGGCTTACTAATCATCAGAAAAACCTCTAATCATCCCCTTTAACATGCCTTTAGCAGTTCACCCTGTAATTACATGGCTAATGTAAAACTGTTGTAGTCACGCGACAATCAGTCTCGCTCACAAATGGCTTAAGTTAAAAAACAACCATTACATTTTGAATTCAACGTCAATAGTCTTTAAACAACATATTGGACAGCTTTTTTTGACTTGTGTCACTGCTAAAGCAAGCGTCGATGTGGGTAGACGATGTCATCCATCATTGAAAGTGACAGAAAAACTGACAGCTGCTATAGTAGGGGATGAGGAATTAGGAAAAGCATTTGGTACAACAAATCTAATGAAAATGTAAAAACGTATTTTCTGCGTAGTTCTTATGTTTACTTATGTCTTACATTGAAATAATATAATCATATTCAAAAATCGAATTTATAGTAGATTATATACCAAGGGATAAAGAACTGTTTTATGCCACGGGCGCGATTTAGGGCATGAAATCCGAGATCTCGGAATCTCGGACCAATTTTTCAGGTATTACAATTCCGAGATTAGAAATTGAATTCCGACATTGGACCTATCAATATCGTAAATTCGAAATTCATATTTCTATGGTCTTTTTTATATAATTCAAATCTCATTATTAATCAACGGGTTATAATGACTTACTTTAGGTGAGGTTTGCATGATATATAATTGGGCAATTTCGAGCAATTTTATACCGTAAATTGGCCACATACGGGCTCTTTTCCAAGTAGTATGGAGTGCTTCTAAATTTTTATTGCTTGAATCGCTGCGGACAAGGTCATCATTGCGGAGAAGAAGCGCCGCAAGAAACTCCAGCAGAAGGTCATTGTTAACTAAGGTTCAGAACATTCTACAGTCAGCAGAGATTACAAACGCTACAATGTGTATTAATAATCCTTAGTCGACCTTAGGAGTCCTTTAAGTGCCAAAGACCTTGACAAACCCTAAGTCCATTTTGTGCCAAATTCGAGGCATACATAATAAGTAATTTACTCACTTACAATGAGTTTTTAAGACTGTGTTCCGATAAAGATCTCAACTATGTCTTTAAGTTTACCTTTATTCGTGAGTATCCGTTTAATTTGAACAAAACCTTTTGCTTTTTGTATTCGTTCGCGATGTTTTTCCTTTTCTCGGGCTCCGATCTGCTCCTGTTTTTATTTATATTGGGCCTTTAAATCATAGTACCTATAAATAGAAAAGTAGTTAGCTCCGGCCTTTTACGAGTTTCTGTTACCTATTGCCGCTCGGGTGCTAGGGTTGCTACGCACGCAACCAAACGTGGCGATGGCGTGTCCCTGACTTAACTGGCTCGGTCCGTCCTGTTTGCTCATTATTCCTAAAATATACTCAGTAAAAACAATAAACTAGTTGCAAGAAAAAGTGTTATATTACATATTTCTCGTATTTTGCTCTGAAACAAAATGAAGGTTTCTTTTTCAATGTCACCCCCTGCAGAACTTCAAATTAGAATTTGTCATGTTGAACATGTGGCCCCACGTCGCCATATTTGCCCGGGCGTTACAGGATCAAGTCTAATGGGAAATCGATAAGGTCAAAGTGTTAACAGTCGGGGGTAGTTTTTAACCCGTCCGACATGTTTTGTACTTTGTAGTATGTATTTAAGCTACAGTGCATCATTATATTAAGCGGCTTGTTGGTGCGATGGATTTTTTTTTCTTCTTTATTTAACTATAAGTTTTGTTCTGCCTTTAACTTATCAGCTCCAAGAGGCCTCATTATAAACATTAATAAATATCACAATAAAAAAAAGGATTTGATTAAAATTGCAATTTTTTATAATTTCGAACCCAAAACGTTCATACTTTTTTGATGTCGCTTATAAATCAAGCCTAACCTAACCTACGTACAGAAATTAAACTATGCATTAATCTCAAATGACGTCAGCATAACATAGCTTTCACGCATAAATTTTTTTTTGTTTATCTTATCCTTGTTCGATCACTTATTATGGTCGCTTTTGTCGCGATGGCTAAAGAATCCATCGCTCTCGCACTAAAATTTTGATCATGCAGTTATAGACGTCTTTGCGTGAGCCTAAACTGACATTTAATCGCACATTCAATACGCACTATAAAATATATTAAACTAGTTTTCCCTCTGGAATTATCCTATTTTTTGGAATAAAAAGCACCCAAGACGTCCATTTCCATGACCCTGACCAAAACCTAGAAAACGCCCTTAATGGCCTTCGTAAAGCACGACACAAGACAACAACGCGTTATTGAAACATATTTCAGAAATAATAAAAGTTTGGCTGCACCGGTTCGCAAATTGCGTTCGAAATTTGGTCGGTTAAATTGATCTAACTTCGTCAACTGTTCAGAGAGCTATTGAAAAATTCAGGGGAACGGGAACAATTGGTGATGCTTAACTCGCGCCTCCTTTTTTACATCCATTGCATTGTTTTTGTTTTATACAATAAAGAGTTTACATACACAATGGCTGTGCGTTTTGAAATATGTCCTGAAACATTGCTGTGTTAGCTTTATTTAGCTAAAGAGCGCGACCCACAAGTGAATTATTCACGACTGTACCCGTATATCGCTTGCCTTTTTCCAACTTTGTTTGTTTAGTCGACGTGGCAGCTCGGTTAAAGCTGACGCAGCCTTACGTGAAAAAGCGGGACGGCCTTAGTATACAGGTTAATACTAAAGGTTAGTCAGTTTAATGATGATTAAGTGACGACATGATTTTTTTAAAAGGGTCGGAAGGGGCGGCCCTAGGCGTACTTTTTCAAATCATACATTAAAATCACGCCTGTTTCCCAGAGGGGTAGGCAGAGACCACTTCTTTCCATTTGCTACGATCTTGACAAATTTATTTCGCTTCTTCCACATTCATACATCGAGTCATGCACGCACGTCTGTTTCGGGTACTTAAGATTCGGCCGTTTTCCAGTATTTCTCCGATTTTACTCTAAGTAAGTACGCCTATGGCGGCCCCTTCCGACCCGTCCACTCACTTTCGATCTGTATATCTCTTTCGTCAATCTTCTTTCATCCATCCTTTCCAAATGACCGAACCATCGAAGCATGCCCTTTTCAATCTTAGTCACTACATCTATTTTTATTCCACATTTCTCTCTGACTTTTTCATTCCTTACTCTATCAATTATTTCGAATCAAATCGGAGAAATACTGGAAAAGTATCGAATCTCAAGTACCCAAAACCGACCGATGTATGAATGTGGAAGAAGCAAAAGAGATTTGTCAGGATCGTAGTAGGTGGAAGGAAGTGCTCTCTGCCTACCCCTCTGGGAAACAGGCGTGATTTAATGTATGTATGTATGTATGTGTTCTAAACAAAGTGATGCTTATTGAGGTTTGTCTCAGACGATTTTTTTTTCTGATTATTATGTACTGAGTAAAATATTTAATTATTATCAGTGTTTGCTATGCCCGCTTAAGAACAGTGGTCGGATCATAATCAACGTTACGAGGGAGTTACGGCGGCCGAGTTAAAGATTATACGATAACATGTCAAAGGCAATATGGATTTACCGAGTAGATTAGAGGCCCTGGCAATCTCCTTGTCTGCTGTGTGCTAAACTTTGCGCGGGTGGTACGACCTTGTGCAGGGTCCGTCCGGATTGCTAACACCATCTTATCCATTAACCTACCGCCAAACAGCAGTGTTCTTATTGTTGTGTTCCGGTTTGGGGATAAGATAGCCTGTGAAATGACTAGCATAGGGGCATTCCATCTCAGTCCTCAGGGTTGGCAACGCAGTCTTGTGAATGCGAATGTCTCCACAGTTTCCACTTACGTCAGACCACATGGCTGAAACTAGTTTCAATTACACACCATCCTTTCTAAACTCCATACAAATGGAGCCCGATTTCTTCCATATCCTTCGCTTTCGGTATGGAACGTGTTCACGGGAGTGGCGGCCATTACAGTAATTTTATTACCCGTCCGGGGCTTTAGATGGATTAGGAGATAATAGATTGATAAAGGACTACAAATGAAAAACGATTTTTCGTCGGTAGAATTGGGCGTATTTACGGGGAAATGTTTTTTTTTTGCGTAGAGAAGGCAACGAGGACATAGGATACGAGCGGGCAACTGTCACAGCTCAACCGTTGAACTGATTCTGATTACATCTATTTATCTACTAATATTATAAAGCTGAAGAGTTTGTTTGTTTGCTTGATCGCGCTAATCTCAGGAACTACTGGTCCGATTTGAAAAATTATTTCAGTGTTAGATAGCCCATTTATGATATATATATCTTACACATATAAACCGAAGCGATATATCCTATATATATAGCCTTCCTCGATAAATGGGTCGCGCGGGTCGCTAGTTTCAAAATCAAATCAAAATCGTCTCAGCCATTTAACCGCAGAAAAGTAGCAAGTGGCCTGAAAAAGTTACTTTCATATTTATAATATTAGTATGGATTTCCTAAAACGAAGCAATATAATACTTAACTATTCTAATATTCAAGAAAGTATAAGGGTAAACGCACTTGTTTTGCCCTTGAATAAGGTCGGTCTATAAAGTTTTATTACTGTATATTATTCTCTTACATTGCCAAAAAACTTTTAGGTTGGAAATTATATTAACCGACAGAGACAGCGCCAGTTCATTGACGTTATAGAGTAAATAAAAGTTTCTAGCAATAAATTCTTGGGATAAGCTTTTGTCGCCGACTGTATTTGTTTGTAAAGTCATTACAATTTATATTTTATTCCTATCTATACCTATAGGAATGAAAAGCTCCAAAGGCTTATCTTACCTAAATGCGAATTTGCAAAATCAACTCTAACTAATTTAAAATCAGGATCAAATTCAGTTTTCGCGAATCAGCGAGATACGAGTTTTAGCAAGTAAGGCGATATACAAATCGTATTTTTGCTTCTGTATCCAATTTCGTATTCTCGTGGCGTTTCGTGGATTTTCGTCAAACATTGTGTCCGCAAACTGTAGACGTGACCTGTGTTTATTTTAAATTGCTTATTTTTGCTGTAACAAAATACACAATGTTGTAGATAGGGAATTATAAATATTTCTGTGTGAATGTGTAAGTTGCAGAATATTTACATTAAATTGGAAATATTCCAAGTGACTATGAAAGTTCTTGGATATTATTATGAGAGCATTAAGAATGTTTTTTAAAACACAAATCGGGCATATTCTTGGGAGTCACCGATCATTTCTCATAACAAAGGGCATTGGGTAAATTTGTTTGAAGAATTTTGTCTTTTTTTTTTCAGCGGCCACGGATGATTTTTACATAGTTATTCAGAGGACCTTGAAATACTCATAGACATATATAATTTATGGCGGTTAATAACATCGGAGCCGAGATATTTAAGATTTAAGTGTTCAGTTTTTGGTACTAAAAGTACGCCCAGGTAAGGATATTAAATATCTCGGCTCCGATACACTTAAAGAGTATTACATTACATAACAAAACATGTTTATTTTGAATTATCCTATCATAATTTACCACTTTTAATGGCCGCTCACCTTGAAAATGTGTGACTTTTACAAATGTCAACACTTTTACCCAAACCCCATTCCACAATTCTTGAAGCTACTACTATCTTACTTTCGTTAGTTCACTAACTTATTAATTAATACATTTTTGTGATGGTACGACCTTGTGTACAGTCTGTCCGGATCACTACACGACCACCATCTTAATGTCTAAACAGACAGCATTGTTCGCATTGTCGTGTTCCGGTGTGGGACTAACACAGAGGCATTCCATCTTATTCCTCAGGGTTGGTATCGCATTTGCAGTCTTAGGATTGCAGTCTAGATAATCCAAATCTTTACATATGTCAGATCCCACCTATCAAGTGGCCTGATTGCTTGTTTGCCTTGTCCTTGGTGCTAACGAAAACCGTTTATAAATCCGGCCCTTTGAGCAATAAAATTCCTCTTTCTTTTCCATACTTCACTATTGTCTAGACCTTTCGCTCATTCCCAACTATATTTTGACGGTGAGTGACAAATATACGTTGTAAGATTAAGTAAGATAAGTTGAAGTTTTATTGGCATAAAATACGTATAAATTTAATTATAATCTCTGATTTCTGACGTAAGGATAAACCGTACCCCATAACTCGGCCAACTTGTTGTGGGGACAATAACAGTATAGACTCTGTCTACGAAGCTAGCGGCCCCGGGTTCAAAGGGTAAGGGTTGATATTTGTGTGATGAGAGAATATTTCGCTCATTGAATACAAAACGGACACAATCCAAAATGAGTCAGTGTTGTATTTTAAAATTAAAAGCTGTTGGAATACGATTTTTAATGGAAGAGCAAATTATTTTGGAATGTGTCAGTTTTTTATTCAATGAGCGATTTGTTCCCTAGGCATGGAAGTTTTCTATGTATTTAAGTATATATTTCTCTGTTTAAGTTTTTCGATAATTCTCCCTCTCTCTGAATATGTTTGCTGTGCCCAACAGGGTTCATAATTGAGACATTTATTATATTTCCATCTCTGTAAACATTATGATTGCAATAAAGTATTTAGTATTGAGTATTGTTATATCGTTGTTTAATAGCCATAGTGCAAGCCTAGACCTTAGTTTGTTTGGTGTGAAATTTTCCCTTGATATTTATTTAAGGTATGGTGGGGTAAGGGCATCTCAGGGGCAAGGGCGTCAAACCAACAATATCGACGACGACGACAACCACGACGACGACGACGACGACGACGACGATGACGATGACGATGACGATGATGATGATGATGATGATGATGATGATGATGATGATGATGATGATGATGATGATGATGATGATGATGATGATGATGGTGATGATGATGATGATGATGATGATGATGATGATGATGATGATGATGATGATGATGATGACATATTCTAAATAAGTCCTTGTCTTCCCCAGTCTCTCGGAGCTTCAACGGCTCCTGTCGTCCCATCTCGTCTGCTGGCTGACCCAGTGGAGTTGGAACGAAGGTTAGCTGAAGCTGGTCATGATGGCTTCAGCGCTCTGTGCGAGGAGCCAGCGCCAGTGTCACCACCGCCGACCATCATTGAAGAGAGGCTGCACCATAGGGTAAGTGATTATTAGAGTTAAGACTTTTGGTTGCATATCTCGGTTCTAAAATCCATGGAGTCGCTATTTCCTATTTATTATAATACATACCACTTTGATTTTGACCTTCAGTATTTTAATATTTCAAAATTCATTTCGTCGTTGTCGCGTCAGCCCATTCCATTTACGGAAACGGTTTCAAAATTGTCTTGCAAGATTGGACCTTAAATAAATAAACATTGCAAGTTAATAAAAAGCATATAAAAACTTGTATTTTTGTCTATAGCCCGTAGCTTCAATGGTGGCGGTGGTGCCGCGAGGAGCGCTGGCGCCGTCCCCACGTCCCCCACCTCTCATACTCCCCCCTCCAGATCCGCAAATGCAGCCAATGAGGTGAGTTCAACCTTGTTAATAATTTTACTCTACCTTATCTTAATTGTTCCATGTCCGCAAAAATTGTGAAGAGATACTTGGTCCTTTCGTCACTATACATAGGGTAAAGTCACCAGTAGTCAACTAGAGACCAGCAGTCGACCTCAAATAGGTGGGTAGAGTGGGAAATATATCTTTCGTACTCTTCCCACTCATACAAAGTATAGGCAGAGTCTGACTACAGGTCTCTGGCTGACCACCAGTAGTAGTGTGTAAGGTTTCTGAACACGGACGGTCGCCTCATCCACTATATTCACATATTCAAACACAGAACTCCAAAAGACGTATGCGACTAATCCCATACAAAATCTAAAGGATCAATAAATAAATCCATACATTCAAGATTACTGTTCGTCTAAAACAATGTGTATTTTTAATTTATTTTGCAAATATCTATGGTTAACAAACAAATTTAAAAAGAGATGTAGATTGAGATGTCCTTGAAGATTCTATGCCTCAGTGAAAACAGGGATTGCGTGACACGTATTTACGGGTTAGGTTCGTAAGGACTAGATTACAAAACGACTATGTAAGCAAAACGATTTAGTTTCATAAGATCTTGGTTGCAGAACGTCTAATTGTGTCAATCGTCCTATAGTAGGATGCCTGGGTTGAAGATTGGACTTACTTCTATAACGCTTTGTTTTTATACCAAAATTACCCCAGCAGAACGCACTGATAGTAAAACTACTACGAGTAGGTAGGCAAAGACTTTTTGCTTTCTAGGGCATAGTACAAAAAAGGGGTTTTTTTTCGTTGGTCGTTATGCAACAACGACGATTTGCTTACATAGTCGTTTTGCAATCTAGTCCTTACGAACCTAACCCGTATATACCACCTCGTCAGGCAATCCTCTATTTCCCGGGCCTCTACAATAATGTCCTGCAGGTTACCACTAGACATGGCGGTGCGCGGCACGGGGCAGCCCGAGACCCTCAGCTACCACGTGGAGCTCAACAAGGATTCAGAACTTGGGCTGGGTATTACCGTCGCTGGCTACGTCTGCGAGCAAGGTGATCATCATCATAATTTCAGCAGAAAGTCGTCCATTGATGGACTACAGGGTAAAAACAAAATTGTCTTTAACATGGTGTTATACCAAAGGAGGCGTCTATAGGGGTTCGGGTAAAAGTATTGTCATTTGTAAAAGTCATACATTTTAAATAAATATAGTATATTATGCAACTAGTGAATAAAAGACGGATTTAATGCGAGGGCCATAGATGACTCTCGAGCAAGTGAAGGATACTAACGACTGAATCACGTCCGCAGGGAGTGATTCAGGATGATTGAATCACGAGCGTAGCGAGTGATTCAAGTGTTAGAATCCTGAGCGACGCGAGTGATACATGGCCCTCGATATAAATCCGTTTTATTCAAGAGTTGCATACTAAACTTTATACCATGACTACGAGAAAAAGAAAGATTTAAGCGAAAATAGATATTTAATGACGAAAAATGGAAGGTAAAATTAATTAAAATGCACATTAAAATTGGAACAAATGTTTTATTTATTAAGAAACACTAAATTTTATGTTCGTACAACTTTCAGTATTCAAAATGGCGCCAATTTATTTTTCCTTGTATTTTTCACAGAGAGAAAGGCAAAAGACATCGATCCATACAGCCTATGGCGCCAATTTACCTACTAATGACAGCAAATAACACAAAACTTTTTTAATGCTAAACTCTTTGTGGTTAATGACGACCAATCAAATCGCGAGGAGGAGTTTGTATCGCGTATTTTATGTTCTAAATTCAAACACCAAAATAGTGAGTAAAAGTGCTTTTTATTCACTGTTTTGAGTGAATAAAATAAGCCTTTAATAGGGGGAATGGTATAAAATAAATTATGATAGGATAATTCAAATAAACATGTTTTGTTGTATAATGTAATACTCTTAAGTGCATAGGAGCCGAGATTTTTAATATTATTACCTGGGCGTACTTTTAGTACCAACAACTGAACTCTTAAATCTTAAATATTTCGGCTCCGATGTTATTCATCATCATCATCATCATCATGTCAGCCGAAAGACGTCCACTGCTGGACATAGGCCTCCCCCAAGGCTCTCCACTCAGACCGGTCTTGTGCTTTTCGCATCCACTGCGTTCCCGCGATCTTCACAAGGTCGTCACTCCATCTTGTTAGAGGCCTACCTACAGTACGTCTCCCGATCCGCGGACGCCACTCAAGAACCTTCTGACCCCATCGGCCATCAGATCCGATGTTATTAAACGCCATGAATTATATATATTTATGTGTAATTCGAGGTCCTCTAAATAATTATGTAAAAATCATCCGTGGCCACTGGAAACAAATTGACAATACTAGCTTCTGCCCGCGACTTCGTCTGCGTAGATTTCGGTTATCATTAATCTATCGGGAACTTTTATTATATTATTTTCCGGAACAAAAAGTAGCCTATGTGTTATTCCAGTGTGTAAGCTATCTCCGTTCTAAATTTAATCCAAATCCGTCCAGCCGTTGCAGCGTGAAGGAGTAACAAACATACACACACACAAACATTCGCATCACTATATTAATAGGATTCTTCAAACAAATTTACTCAATGCCCTTTGATATGGCTACCAATAGAGTATAGAATGTTTCAAGTATACATTGCAGTTAACCGCTTTCTTTAATATAACGGTAGGTACGGCAGTAGTGTCGTATAGTCAACGTTACGACAGCTCTCATTAACTTGATAGTAATGGCGGTTGAGTTAAACAAACCACAATCTCAAACTAAGCTCTACGAGTAGGTTTGTACCATGGTGGTACTTGGCAACCATAAACATATTTTTATCTATCTACATCTATATCATAACTTCCCTATAATATGTTCAGAAACGATAAGCATTTGGCCTATATTAAGAAATCTGTATCTATGTGTTTGTACTTTAATGTTAACATTAAAGCATTGCATGTCATTTAAGTATCGATGTAGTTGCATCTTAATGTTCACTTTAAAGTATTGGTGACCGATACGTTAATGTGATCATTAAGATACAGGGCAACTACAAATAATATGTAGATAAAGTTATGTACCTATACGACTGTACACATAATTAGGCATTAAAACACTCGTGTGATCTTATTATGAAACTCGCCTTTCGGCTCGTTTCATAAAACCACACTCGTGTATTATTGCCTCTCATTATGCGCCAGTCACATAAATAACTAGTAATCTGTCGGCTTCAATGTAATTTATAAGAATTTAGTATGATGTGAAATTAAATAACTTGAATTTGAATCTGAATACATACTGAAACGCTATAGCTATACCTACTTATCAAGTCTACCTACAGTCTTGTTACAAAATTAAACGGCCGTCACTTGAAAAACCCAAGATAAAATTTCCAGCAAAATATTTGGCCACTATCAACTCGGGTAAACGAAGCGAATATCGTCTAAAGCGGGTATAAATAGTTGGGGAGACGAGAACAAAGCCTCGCTAACTGGAGCCAGGCACTTCGACGGGACAAGAGAAGAGCACCCGGCGGAAAATTAGTTCCTCAAACATGCTCGGAAATGAAGGCGTTTCTTTTGGAAAATGAAGACACGAAGAGTCATTAAGTCCTAGTAGCAAGATGAACGCGCGCAAACTTTGCAAACCCCATCTGTCTGTTGTTTTTTTAATGGTGTATTTTATAGGCTGTCATTATTTTTACTGTTTGCTTTGTGATTTTGTTTTTACTCGGTAAAAGGTTAACGGTAAGAGGTCCCTTAAAGGGTTAAGTTAGTTTTTGTATTACTTTAATTTACTTATACAATTTTAATATTTCTGTAATGCAATTGTGTTTTACATACATGCATTAAATCACGCCTGTTTCCCAGAGGGGTTGGCAGACCACTTCTTTCCACTTGCTACGATCTTGACAAATTTCTTTCGCTTCTTCCACTTTCATACATCGAGTCATGCACGCACGTCGGTTTCGGGTACTTAAGATTCGGCCCTTTTCTTTGTGTTATTTTTATTAAATTGTTATTAAAGTTTGTTACGTATCCCATAAGTTGTGTGTTTACTTGCGCTACAAAAACATATCGTCTGATTGCAAGGAAATTCTTAAGTTAATTAGAAAACACAATAATAGTAATGAGGGCGCCACTGGACGCTCGACGTTTGCTCGGTGCAGTCTTAACACAGGAAGCTCGGGAAGGGTTCGCCGTAAGTCGACGGCCTTTCAGAGAAATGGAAGCTTGAAGGGATTGAATGGGTGAATCATAATATTGTTTGAATGAACCTCGATGTTTAACTAGTCTTGGCTCGGTTAGTTTTTTTTATTATGCGTAGAACCCGTTAAGAATACTTTATTCTCACGAGTTAAAAAAATCTGGGATAAAAAGAATCCTGTTTGAATTCAGGATGTGGCGTGTCAAATTGCATTAGAATATTTTAAATACTTTAAAATTTACAATTTATCTGAATATATATTAGTTACAAATGGATTGATTAAAATTTGAACTACGGCTAAAGATTAGAAGTTTTTTTTTCTTAAAATGACATTGCTCATGCTAAAGACACGTAAGCAAAATATCACAATAAATTAAAAACGTCAATCTTGTTGAGACGATGAAAAAGTCAATAAGTATTTTGTTTTTTTCAGCTTAATAATATATAATAAGACAACTAAAATTAGATCATAAAACTATACACAAAGTAAGTACAAATGGCGGACTTAATGCCATGAAGCATTTCCTGCCAGTCAACCATTGCATTGGGCCAAACAGTATAAAAAACCGTGTGGTTGCCGGCTTAGAATAGTAGCACTCCATGTCTTTCTGTGGAAGTCGTAAGAGACGACTAAGGGATTAAAGGCTTGTAGTATTGTTAGGCGATGGGCTTGCAACCAGTCACTATGTACACATGGTAAACATCTTAGACTGGTTGTGCAAAATGTGGTTATAGAATTAACATCTGCAACAACTTTAACAAAAGTTGTTGGTAATTCTGTAGCTCTGCCTACCCCACTCTGGGGTGAAGGCGTGACGGTATGTATGTATGTATGTATGTATGTAACAGAACTACGCGTGAATACATTTATTTCTTATCGTATGTTAGATTCATTGTTTTAATTATAATGCTAGGTTAATTTTTATAATTGTATACTTAAAAAACGACTAACTGTTGAGTTTCTTGCGGCGTTTCTTCTCAGCAATGGTCTCTTGGGAAGCGCTCGTAGATTTTTGACGTGTAAAAGTGCCCGTGCGGCCTACTTACTGAATAAAAATCTTTTATCTTTTTTATCTTTTTTATTTATTTAAACTTTATTGTACAATACACCAAGTCACAAAAAATGGCGGATTTAACGCCTCGAGATATTCTCTACATTTGCATTGCATTGGGCCGAACAGAGACAAGGAAGAGGTTGGAGCTTGTAATGAAACGTTATATTAAGAAATTATGTTTCTTGAACAACTAGTTTTAACACTTAAGATGTAAAACCACTTTAAAATCGCTTCACTGCTTCACGTGCACCAAAATGCTAGCCAGGAAGGTTAAATTTGGCCTCGAAATGTGGGCCGATCTGTCTCCACCGCCTCCGGTACCGATTATACCTTATATAGATGACCGGGAATACAGCCTTATTTTAGACGAGGCGGAGGTTTATCGATGTCTGGCCTCCTGAAATAGATGTTAAAATAATAGCCAAGTGTTCCAGATTTAGTTCAATGGAAAAGGTTGACATTTTAATGCATCTATTTTCTTACTATTGCTTGTAGTATTAAGTTCGCCTTTACACTATGTTAATTTTGTGCGATGTAGTATTTAAATAAATATTCAACCTTAGTGAACGACTGCGCCGAGCGTACGCCGGATGTACAGTGGCGAGTGGCTGATTCCAAGGAAATTCTTTAGTTACTTAGGAAACACAATAATAGTATTGAGGGCGCCACTGGGCGCTCGGCGTTTGCTCGGCGCAGTCTTACAAAAACAGTGACATTTCCTATGCAATAGAGAATATGCATGAATTTTAAATCGAATATCTCAACAAAATATAATAATACCGTAACAGAGATCACTAAAAGTGAAATTAATATTAAAATTAGCCTATAAATACGGATGATACAAGTATTTTAAACTGCTAATTAGACAATGA
Organism: Acleris laterana; assembly: GCA_963966035.1. NCBI lineage: Eukaryota > Metazoa > Arthropoda > Insecta > Lepidoptera > Tortricidae > Acleris > Acleris laterana. The sequence goes on from OZ014461.1 coordinate 2,701,037, forward strand.
GATGCGATTCGCCGTGTGACGTCATGTAAGACGTCGGCCATATAAACTCCATGTTAAATTCTGTTTTGCTAGAAGGACAGGAACTAATTTTTGTTGGTTATTTTTATAGCTATTTAAAAATGATTTCTCTCAACTGTTCGTTACGTGAATTAGCTTCTACTGAAGCGATGTATGTGTAAAAAAGTGATGTATGATCCCTATTGTTTTTAAATTTAGTTGTTTTACTTCACTCGGATTGAAACGAGGTCAATGTTTATTTTTACACTTTCCAATACATTGTAATGTTTCAATGTGGACTCAGGTATATTTCTTTGTTCCCTGCTGTTTCAGTTCCTCCTCCAGGCTGAATAGATGGCCCGATTTCGACAAACGAGCTGCCTATAGATTTCTCACAACGTCGCGCTCGTGTCTAGAGTTCAATTTTACAAAAAACAGAGACAAAAAAAAGAGAATTACTTTTATCACACACACACACATAAACCCACGCCTTTATTCCCAGAGTGGAGTAGGCAGAGCTACAGAATTTCCAACAACTATAAAAACTTTTGATAATTCTCTAACCACATTTTGCACACTTAGGCGAAGATGTTTACCAGTGTATTAGTGACAGGTTGCAAGCCCATCGCCTAACAGTACTACACGCCTTTATTACCTTAGTCGGCTTTTGCGACATCCACGGGAAGACTTGGAGTGGCACTATTCTAATCCGGCAACCACACGGGGATACTTTTATTTCAGGCAATAATCCTCGTAATCATAAATACTTTACAGACTAACATACAGAGCAATATAAAACTTAAAAGTAACATAAATCTTTAGAAACTTTCGCAGTGGCGGCTTTCTGTCGGTTTAGCGGCGTTACTTCTGCGGTATCTTGGGAAGCGCTGGTAGCTGGTTACTTAATAAACATACTTTATCTTTTATCTTATCTCGAATATGACATCCCTCTGTGGGCAGAATAATGTGCGTTAATAATGTCTCGTTAAAAATCTCTAACTGTCGCATTCAGAAACGTCAATTTTATTAAAGTTAACGTATAGTGACGTGTTGTCTTATTCTATTGCTGTAGCAGCTAAAGTGACAGCAGCTACTTTAATCAAGCATTAAATTTAATTGACGTCTCTATCACCTATTTTTGCTTTAAGTCTCTTTGTTTCTTCAAGCATCACGCAAAACGACAGGACCATTTTTAAAAACATAGTTTGTTTTAAAACTTATGATTAGACTTGGATCTCTAGCCAAGACGCAAACGCTACTAAAGATTTTCTCTCCTATCGCTCAAAATGTCATCATCATCATCATAATGATCAACTGCAAGACGTCCCCTGCTGGACAAAGGCCTTCCCCAAGGTTTTCCACAACGATCAGTCCTCTGCTGCTGTCATCCAGCGGTTTCCCGCGACCTTTATCAGCTCGTCGGTCCTTGTGGAAGGCCTGCCGGCACTTCATGTCCCGGTTCGCGGTCGCCACTCTAAAACCTTCCCGCTCCAACGGCCATCGGTGCGAACCACATAAGGTTCGCAATTCGGTGAGATATGAGTCCATATTGACTCACATAAAATTCTTATTCCTATTTTTTGTTTTCTTACCGATTTGTATTCATAATAATCACTCTTCATAATTTTTTCCTCATACTTTTATCTTCATACTTTTTAAGTCATAATTATCGCAATTCATAATGCATTTTTTTAGGAGTCGTTACTTTTTGAGTTTTTTTTTATAAATCTAACTTAACCTAACCTTACCTTATTATACGTAAGATATTTAAGAAATGGTGAAAAGTGTACGGCTTCATTAATATTGGCGTTATGAATTCAGATGATTATGAGTTCCGATCGTTAGTACTAAAAAAAAATATGAAGAGTATGAAAAAAAATAAATGATTTTTATTTTTATTTTTATTTTATTTTATGAAGAGTAATCATTATGATGTAAAATGGTATGACAAACATTTTCGGACTTCCGATAGTAGGACTTAAAAAGGTATGTGAGTAGACACGCACCCGTGAGATATATCAGTTACTTTAGTTCTCCTGCGGATCTCCTCATTACTAATTTGATCTCGCACGGAGACACTAGCATAGCTCTCTTTTCATCGCGTTTTGATTCTGAGCTCTAAATGTACCGTAAAATGTTCCTACTTTGCTCCCCCGCGGGTAATTATGCTCCATGGTTATATGGAGGTAATCTGTATTGTAAATCATTCTATTGTTTTCATTTACTTCGTGGCTAGATGTTATACATCATTTATTTTCAAGAAATTTGTCGTCGACTTGACTTAGTAACTAAAGAATTAGTCACTATGGAGCATAGTTACCCATAAAGGAGCAAAGAAGGATCATTTTACGGTATGTAATGACAATTGACGACGTTTAACGTAACGCACGAGAGTGTTAACGAAAGCGAAAGGAGAAACGTTAGCAGCCTCAGAGGGCCCAGACAAGATGCATTACGCTAACTTTCGTTTCTCTTCGTTTAGTTTTTAAACCAATCGCGTCAATAGCACATCACGTGACTTTTCGTATCACGTCATCTTCCAGTGACGCGATTGGTTTAGAAACTAAACGAAGAGAAACGCTAGCTAGCGTAGTGCATCTTGTCTGGGCCCTCAGATAAGACGGAAAAATACACTATAAAGATGGAAACTGAAAAGTAGAAGTTCTAAAGCTATCGAGGTAGCTAGCAAAAGGTATTCTAACAAATATCTATTGCAATGAAGTTGAGCTGTAAAACTTCTGGACTCCTGGTATATAAAACGAACTTCTTTGAGATCATTTAATATTTATAGTGGCTTTGACCCAAGTAGAGCTAGAGCTACACCTGTTTTCACTTATGTGGGGTTCGATGCGCTGTCACTTATTAGAAACTTTATTTATTGGGGTTCGGTTTGGGTGTATGATTCTCTGAAAAACGCGGTCGGTCGAACGAACGAGTTAATGTCGCAGCGGCGAGTTTAAGTAGTCATGTCAGAGCGAACAAATCATTTTCACTCATGCATTTTCAATTTTGCAGAATGGCTTCTGTCGATGAGGTCGAACGTATAAGGCTGCAAACGCTTACAGTGTTTTGTTCGCTCTGATAGGACTAAAAGTACAGTAGGCAACAAAAGCTTGTCCCAAAAATCTATTTTTTGTCATAAACTTATTTATTTTAACTTCGATGATTATGTGACATAAAATAATGTAATTTTGCAATATGAAGTAAATACCAACCTACTATTACTTATCACTCTGTATACGTCATTCTTCAAATGATTGAACACCAAAATATATTTCTATAAAGCAAAACAAACCGATCTATCCCGCCATATCGAACACATGTCGGTAAACTTTCCCAATACCAACTTGTGCAGATTAAAACAGCGCAGTTGCGACCCAAAAACCGCTCGCATTCCGTGCAGTTTGCAAAGTTGGAGTTTCTGGAAACGGAATGGTTACCACTAACCACTAAATTCGAAACTTCGGGTGTGCTATCCTTTTCACTCGACATTTAAGACCAAATCGAGAGAAAAGTACGGAGCTAACGAAAGTTTCGCATTTCGATTTCCAAAGTAGTTTGCCTGTCGTGAAATCGAATATAATATATATGTGTGTAGCAAGTGAATTAATAGTATTTGTTTTATCAGAATGTTGGCTGGTTTGGAATTACAATTCAATGCTTAAGTGTATTTGTTTTTGTTTTTAACTGGGGCATTACCATGACGTAGCTATGCAGTTCAGGTTTACGCTGAGAGAAAAGAATAGAGCTATAGCAGTTACATAGCTCTGTCCTGTTAAGTATCGATAAGAATTCCGCGGAAACACGAATTTTCACCACTTACCACAAATTTTCAACCATGTATGTTGGAAGAGAATCCTTATCATTTTAAAGCATCCAAACAGTATTACATATTTGGTTGGAAAACTTTGACAGCTACACGACAATTCTCTTAAAACACTATCTGCCCCCTATTTCACTATCTTGACAATGACACGTGACAGGTGACAATTCATTATACATTGCAAAGTTAACACGCTGATACATCACTAGGTAACATAATAAACTACGCCATGTACACTAAAATGTCACCTGTCACCTGTCATTGTCGGGATGGTGAAATAAGGGGCCGAACGTAATATGATTTGAATTGGTATATCCAACGACGCATGCGATTAGCCTAGTTGGGTTCGATTCTTTGATTTCCATAAAGGCAATGTGACAGCTGATCGCAACTATTTCTTCCTCAGTTTATGTATTTAAGTATTTTAAGTATGTATTTCAGAAGGAAATTTATCGTTGCCTAATACCTGCCCATAGTACTAAAAGAACTTAGTCTGGGAGTAGGTCAAATTAATATGTAAGGCGTGTTTTCTAAACAATGTACAGTCTATTGTAATCTATAGTTCTGAACGATTTCTTAAAATGAACTCTGTTTTTTCTTCTTGTTTGATTTATAGAGCGAGGGAGATAAACTAAAACTATTTTACCAAAGCACGCCTTACTTTTTATTACTTAGTTGTTTTGTGTAAAGTAATTGAATATTCTTTGAAATGAGAATTGATTGAAAATAATTAAGAAAGTAATTAAAGTGCAAAAGTGGTTTTAACTTTTTAATGAATTTAAGCTTGATTTTGTTATTTTGACGGAGTTATATAAACATTTTTTTTCTTTCGTTCTCAAATCTCTACTGCGTGTGCAAAATATTTTTATTCAAATATTTACTGTATTTTAATTAAACAGAGCTTAGAAATGATTTTCATGTTAATTCTATGTATTTAAGTATTATATTTATCTATATAAGTATTTATATCGTTGTCTGGTACCCATAGTACAAGCCTAGAGCTTAGTTTGGGACTAGGTCAATAGGTGTGAGATTGTCCCCCTAAAAAAAAAAGAATAAAATATTGCTATATAATTCTCTCACGTTTAAAGTAAATATAAAAATAATTTTAGATTTAGTTTTTCTTACGTTTGTCTACTGGGTGTCTATCTCTATTCAAATGGGTAAGACAATGTTGTTTTTGACATGTCATGACTTATGGTTCTTAACTTGGCCGATATTACTGGGCCTCCATTCTACTGGGTAAAACCATATTGCCTTTGAGTTGTAATCATATTGTTCGTAACTCGGCCGCCTTTACTGTCAATAAGAGCTATCGTAACGTTGACAATACGCATAGAGCCTCCCTGTAGTCCTACTTTTATAATATCTGTAACTATATTAGTTCTGTGCTGCGACTTCACGGCTACGTTTTGTCAAATCACGCTGCTACGCCGTAGATTACTACGAGCCTTATGTGACCGGACAGTCCTTACGGCCATACAGTCGATGTCAATTTAACCAGACAAATATCTAAACAAATTTAATTAGGTACTGTTGGACACATAACCTCAATTTTTTAATTAAGAGTGTGTTAAGTTAAATAAGTGTAAAATTAATAATTATTTAATGTGAAAGTAAAACTTAAGCTTCATGTGATTATCGAGTAATAATGGTAAATAATTCCTTTCGACACAACACGTAAATTTCATCCTAATTCAATGACGTTAACGTTATCGAAAATGTATACAGGGCGTCCCACGGATATGCAACATGAAGGGGAAGTACCTTAAATATTGTAGATACAGGATTTTGCTTTATGAAGACATAATTTTATTTAAAATAGTAAGTAATACTGCATTCAAAGATTTTTAAAAAACTGCTTGCCTCAACTGGGAATCGAACAGACCAAATATGAAAAAAAAACCAATCTGTATTTTTATGATGCCAGTCGAAAGGGTAAATGATAAGAAATAATTCCCTCTTAGTAACATTGTATCTAAAAATAAAGGAACTATGTGAAATTTTACATTCAAGTTACTAGAAAGTTTATTAGTATGTAAAATACATGCAAAAACAGAAGTTTTTTTTAAAAATCTTTGAATGCAATATTATTTACTTTTAAAAATAAAATAAAGTTTCTAAATAGCAAAGTCTCCTACGGGCCATATTTAAGGTACTTTCCCTTCATGTGGCATAGCCGCGGGACACCCGGTATAAATTGACATAGGCTGTCAACGGTCCCGCTTAAATATCATTTCTTCAGACAATTTTCAAGAATTATTTACGTTGTCATTATGCGTCTTTTCTAGGGCTCCAACATAAGGGCCTAGACAAGTTGTATAAAGCTAACGTAAACGATGTTCGAAAACTGTCAAAATGTCTGGAATTGACGTGGGCGCTTGACGCGACCATCTGACAGGTTACGTCCATCCTATACATTTTAGATACAGATGTATTGAATAATCCTTTTCCATCGTTTTTCGTCGGATTACTTCGTATTTATCTAGCTTTCTCAATTAGCTTCAGTACCCATCAATAAGCCAACTGAGAAAGCAAGATAAATACGAAGTTATCCGACCAAAAATGATGGGAAAGGATTACTCACTACATCTGTAACGATAACGACCGCCGAATGCATCTAGTCTAGGGTATGTGGTCTTTTGTCTTTAGAACGAACGGGAGCGGAGAGCGCTGGCAGTCCGATGCAACATGTTGGCCCGCAGGTTCGCAAGGTGTACAACTACCGTAAAAGTAACGTTCTACACCTGCAGCTTGTGGGTCAACTTCACGCAGAAGGCTATCAACGCCCTCACACTGAAACACCGAATGTGTTGATTTTACTACATTTTAGGACCTACCCATGAGTTTCGTTGAAGTAACACCTAACCTTAGTAAAAACATCACATTGAAAAGGTTGCTTCAACCTTTTTCCTGGTTAACTCAACCAAACTCACGTGTAAGACCTATTTTAACCATAAAACTTAGTAAAATCAACCTATTTGTTTTTTTAGTGCAGAGTCCAGTACAACAATGGTTTCAGGATGTTGCTGGGGCTGCCTCGATTCTGCAGCGCGTCGGGGATGTTTGCGGATGCTCACACAGATGGCTTTACTGCTATACTGCGCAAGAGTCGCCTCCCTGTTGCACAGATTGCGGGGCAGCCCGAACAGCATGCTATGCTCTATTGCAGAGAGGTTTCATGGCTCCTTCCAGAACCATTGGAACAAACTCCACAGGCCTTCTGCCAAATAGGTGTTTTTGTATTATTATTTTTATTTTTATTTTTATTTATTTAATATGTACTATTATTATTTTGTGTTGTGTGTATATTTGTGTTTTACTATGTGCAATATGGAAAGTATTTCTGAATTATACAATTTGAATTTGAATTTGTCCAACATAGAAGACTGACTAATGTTTGTTCTCGAAGAGGAGCTGAGTGGGATCTTCGTGAAGAGTATCAGCGCTGGGAGCGCCGCGTGCGTCTGCGGGAGGATGCAGGTCAATGACCGGATCGTTGAGGTGGGTACATTGACTAATCACATTCGCACCTTCGGTAGAACAAGGGCACAATTGCCCTTGTTGTCATATATGGTACATTGTGCCCTTGTTCTATCGAAGGTGCGATATATTATGTTATGAACCAGCCCCAAAAGACCAATCAAAAGCATCCAAAACCAACGTAGTGCGCGAGATTGATGAATGTATAGGAAGCGAGAGTTGTACGTTGACCTGTGCATCTGGCGTTCCATAGTCTCTGCCTACCCTATTGGGAGACAGGTGTGAAATGTATTTGTATGTATGAACTAACTACTGCCCGCGACTTCGTCCACGTAGATTTCAATTAGCTTATATTATAATTAGTTTATAAAATAATATAAATATATCGGCATTTTTTTTTGTACAATAATACTCGATATCAATAAAAAAAGTGGTTCTAGCACTAGCTATAGATTGCGACAGTCTTTCGTTTTGCCGCTAAATATCCGGGCTCTGAAGATAACACTAGGTTAGATTTTATTGAACAATCCCAAGTTAAAAACAGCTCGACCTACTAACGCTCAGCGCTCTCCATAAATCGCCATAAACACATAAATCTGCTTTTTGGAGGGAATCGAGGTTGGAGATAATTTGTTGCCGTACCTCTATGGAATGCGAATGAGCTCGATCCCGCTAGGGGTTTTTTTTTATTTTTATGTCATCGATTAGACAAACGAGCACACAGGCCACCTGATGGTAAGTGGAAACTGTGACCCATAGACATTCGCAATCACAAGACTGCAATGCAATCCTAAGACTGCAAATGCGTTGCCAACCCTGAGGCTAAGATGGAATGCCTCTATGCTAGTCATTTCACCGGGTGTCTTATCCCCAAACCGGAACACAACAATGCGAACACTGCTGTTTGGCGGTAGGTTAATGGATAAGATTTTTAGATTTTGGATTTTAAATCGTGCTTGTATTTAGATACAGTATATTTTATATAATGTTTTAAATTGAGAATTTGAGTCCTTTTTTAAATCGAACTATCTTTTCCCCGTGACTTCGTCCGCGTTCATCGTTATTCCTCCAGGAAATGACAAATTATACAGACTAAAAATCCTCTTCGTCAGTTTTCAAACTATAAACTCTATCCCCCTTACTTAGTTTATAAAATTGTGGATTAAGCTTGGAAGAGTTTATGCCATGCTTTGTCACTTTCTGTCAGATGCAAATGTCACAGTTACAGATAAGGACAAAGCATGGCATAACCTATTCCAAGCTTATTCTACGTTTATAAGTAAGGGGGTATATCATTGTACAGTGCGATAGTTGTTAGAAGGTGCTTCGGGTTCGTATTTCTCTCTCACTCGCTCTCATATGCTCTTATTATGAGCGAGTGAGAGAAAAGTACAAAACCGAAGCATCTTATAAGTACTCACAGAGTGTATATATAGTAATATATTGTAAGTCTGTGGGTGAGGTGTTGGAAATAATTGTGTTGTTATTTATTTCAGTTCAGAAATTCTTGTTAAAACGTAAAATGAGTGATTTTTAAAATGTGATATGATATTATAACCAACCGTTTCCGTTTCCGTTTTCGTTTAACCGTTTCGCAACTGTTTCTGTGTCTTATTTTTTGTATCTATGTAGGGTAAAGTCACCAGTGGTCACCCAGATACCAGAAGTCGACCTTATAATAAGTGCGAAGAGTGGGAAATATATATTTAGTACTCTTCCCACTCATACAAAGTATAGGCAGAGGCTGACTATAGGTCTCTGGCTTGACCACTGGTGATTTTATCTCTTTATCTTTATCTTTATAATTTCTCAATAACTCAAAGCTTCCTCTGTCGACATTTTGCGCTTAAATTGTGACTAAGCTTCAACGTGTGTCACCGACGCGAGCCGAGTAAGTTCGCGAACTTTAAGATCGCCGTTTTAAAGCTCGACCGTCTATCACCCCCCTATTTTATGTAGATTCAACTTTAAAGGGGTTTGGGTAAAAGTGTTGTCATTTGTAAAAGTCATACATTTTCAAAAGTGGTAAATTATGATAGAATAATTCAAAATAAACATGTTTTGTTATGTAATGTAATACTCTTAAATGCATCGGAGCCGAGACATTTAATATTCTTACCTGGGCGTCCTTTTAGTACCAAAAACTGAACACTTAAATGTTAAATATCTCGGCTCCGATGTTATTAAACGCCATAAATTATATATATCTATGTGTATTTCGAGGTCCTCTAAATAATTATGTAATAATCATCAGTGCCCGCTGAAAAAAAATATGACAATATTCTTCAAACAAATTTACCCAATGCCCTTTGTTTGGCATTATTACTGAACACACTACTGGTTTCTTACTCTTTTAATTTTCCTTATTTTAATATCTTCAGTAATGATGCCAAATTAAATTTAAAGTGTATCTAGGTACAGTCAAGGGCAAAAATATGTATACACTTTAGTACCTTGTCTATTTTCGTCATATTTGAACTGCCATATATGAACTGTCACAGTGGTTAAAGTGACAAGGTACTAAAGTGTATATATATTTTTGCCCTTGACTGTACATAAGTTGTTCATACAGTCAACAGCATAAATAAATGATCATTTCTGTACCTTTTCGCTTTCAATCGCTTCACAATTTTGTATAACATTTCAAACACGACGTTAAAGTGACAAGGTACATAAATAATCACTAATTTATGCTGTTGACTACACCGTCGATATGCAGTGTAGGTTTTATAAAAGAGTCCCCTTTTTGCGGACGCGTCCCGGTTCAGGACTCGACCATTGACCTATATTCCGTGATAAGCTACGTTATCTTTGAACCAGAATTACGTTGGTACGGTTACAGTGCTGACGGTTTACTTTACATAGAAAAAAAAAAGATAAAATGGCGAGCATTGAGGCATTTTTATGTGTGATTACTTTAGTTTAACTTAGCATAGTGAAAGGCAATTGCATGCAGCTGAAATGAGAATGCTAAAAGGGATGTTTAGTGTTACGGGAATGGATCGAATAAGGAATGAGTATATAACAGGAAGTCTGAAAGTGACACTGGGGACTGAAAAGTTATGTGGAAATCGGTTGTCATGGTATGTGCATGTGATGCGGAGGGATTTATTTATTTATTTACTTTATTGGAGATAAAACAGAAACAATCAATGAATTACTTATGAACTAAATTACAAAGTAGTTTAGATACAGTTTTTTCCTTAAACATAACTCACTAAGAACATTAAAAAAAAAGTGTCTTCTTTCTTTCTAATTCAGAGATATTGATCTACGTACAAAATAATAAAGTTACTATTTTAACGAGTTTTCGTGAAGATCACAAGTTAACAATATTTTTTTTACATGATAACTATGGGTTTGCTTTTGTACCCCTAATCCATTTTCCCGTTTTGTATTTTCCCTCACTATCAAAAAACGCAGTAAAACCAAATACGTGTGCACCGTAAGCGAACATGCATGCTCAAGCAAAACTCGTGCTTAACAAGTTAAACACAGGGATCTAAAATGCTTGCGGCTGAGTTGTTAAAACGGGACCCGGGATCAATATGTCCTATTTATGTTCGAGTAAGTGGTCTGAAAATTGTCTCCATGGCGACGCTACCCGACTACGCTGGGAATTATACATACATACATACATACATACATACATACATACATTAAGAATGCACCGAGCAAACGTCAAGCGTCCAGTGGCGCCCTCATGACTATTATTGTGTTTTCTAATTAACTAAATATTTTCCTTGCAATCAGACGATACGTTTTTGTAGCGCAAGTAAACACAATTTATGGGATACGCAACAAACTTTCATAACAATTACCCTTTGAGTAGTCAGCTTAACGGGAAAAGGTGGCCACTTTTTTCCGTTAAGTTGATAACTCGAAGGTGAAATTGTTATTAGAAAACACAATAATAGTAATGAGGGCGCCACTGTACATCCGGCGTACGCTCAGTCTTAAACTACGCCTGTTTCCCAGAGGGGTAGGCAGAGACCACTTCTTCCCACTTGCTACGATCCTGACAAATTTCTTTCGCTTCTTCCACATTCATACATTGAGCACGTCGGATTCGATTACTTAAGATTCGGCCCTTTTCCAGTATTTTTCCCATATGATTCGAAAAAGTACGCCTAGGGCGGCCCCTTCCGACCCTTCTACTCTCCTTCGACCTGTATATCTCTTTCGTCAATCTTCTTTCATCCATCCTTTCCAAATGACCGAACCATCGAAGCATGCCCTTTTCATTTCTCTCTGATTTTTTCATTCCTTACTCTATCAATCAGTTTCAAACCATACTACGCAAAGTGTGCATTTCAACTGCATTTACACGACTTTCCAAAGCGAATCGCACTGGAAATTATAGGTAGTGATTAATACGACAGGCCCCTATTTCACCATCGTGACAGTGACAGGTGACAGGTGACAGGTGACATTTCAGTGTACATGGCGCAGCTGATATGAATCCCACTGATGTGAAAGCATGTTAACTTTGCAATGTATAGTGAATTGTCACCTGCCACGATGGTCAAATAGGTAAGTTATGGTTCTTTACCAGATTCTTCGTAAAAGCTCGCTCGGAGGGGAATAGATATGCCTGGTTTTTTACCGACTGCCGAAGGAGAAAGGTTATGTGTTTACCAGCCTATATATGTATGTATGTATGTTTGTTCTTTTGTTATAATGATAAGTTACCGAGTAAACTCCCGCGGACACTATGTACAGTCAAGGAAATTGATTCCTAGACCATTTTGGACTTTGTCAAAGTGACACTGCAAATAAAATCTCAAGAAGTGTCTTGCGGTTTGATTGATAACCTCACTATGACATAGTCCAAAATGGTCTAAGGATCAATTTCCTTGACTGTACAATAGTGTCCGCGGGAGTTCAAACTCGGTATATCACAAAAGAACATGAACATGATTTTTTCTGACCAACGCACATTACGCGATGCTTTAAAACTGCGCCGAGCAAACGCCGAGCGTCCAGTGGCGCCCTCATTACTATTATTGGGTTTTCTAATTAACTAACGAATTTCCTTGGAACGAAACAAAATGTGTCTGTAGACACAATTTATGGGATACGTAACAAACTTTAATAACAAAAGGTGGCCACTTTTTTTCGTTAAGTTAATAACTCGAAGGTGAATTGTTATTAAACTATGTGATACGAGTATACCCTATAAGTTGTGTTTTCATTTGTAGTACAAACACATTTCGTCCAATTTCAAGAAAATACTTTAGTTTATTAGTTTTGTGGGTGGTAGGGCCTTGTGCAGGGTCCGTCCGGATCGCTACCACCATCTTATCCATTAACCTACCGCCAAATAGCAGTGTTCGCATTGTTATGTTCCGGTTTGGGGATAAGACAGCCGGTGAAATGACTAGCATAGAGGCATTCCATCTTAGCCCTCAGGGTTGGCAACGCATTTGCAGTCTTAGGATTAGGATTGCATTGCAGTCTTATGAATGCGAATGTCTATGGGTCACAGTTTCTACTTTCCATCAGGTGGCCTGTGTGCTCGTTTGTATTCTCCATGCCATAAAAAAAAAACACAATAAAAGTAACGAGGCCGCCACTGTACATCCGGCGTACGCTCGGCGTAGTCTTAACGGTGAAGGAAAAATATCGTATAAGGAATGCATATTCGAACAGTTGAGTGTGTAAGGGGGCCCATGTAAGACAAGCTTTCACAGTTATACCTAGAAGGTACAATATTAAAAACCACTCCTCTATTTAGCCACTCCTGGTTACACTAATGTCTATGGACAGAGAACCGGCGCCTACTTAATTCCTCGTCTCATAAATGACCTTGATGTTAAATTTAGAGATGACTTAACTCCTAAAAATATTAAGTATAAACTAAAATAGCACTTTGTCCATAAACTGTAATGTTTGTGGGTAGAAGTGTACTTGTACAGTCAGCTGCAGAGAAATGTAACCACCTGTGCTAGGTAACTTGTATGCAGGGGGGGTCACTTTTCTCTGCAGCTGACTGTACTTGTGTTGTAATTTTTAGACATATATTGTAATTTAGAGCGTTCTATCCCCGCACAAACCCTTAAGTGGTATATGAGGTGTTTTTTTTAATGTAAAATTTGTACTTGTTTTGAAGCACGATAAATAAAGAAAAAAATGGAAAAGAATATATAGTAAGATTTTTCCGTCAAAACGTTGGTCTATAATTTCTAGCAAATCTTCTCAACCATTTCTCACATAATTTATACGTTATAATTATAACCAACTCTATACAATTTATTTCAAGTAGAAATAATCCCCATTCAGCAAAATGTTCCCAAAGCCGTTTATTATACGAATAAATTCAAATGTAACACAAATCTGGGTCGTTTTGGACATAAAACCTTTTCACTGAACATTCCAGATTTTCCCGGATATGAAAAGGATAGCTTTAACACAAAGTAGCTTGAGCTCATAAAATGCGTAAAGAAAAAGGAAGCTTAACGCTATAAAAATAGAGTACGTTTTAGGATATAAATTTTTGACTCGTAGACTTGTCTGGTTTTGAGTTATAAAAAATACTTAATAGATTTAAGCAGTTGTTTCTTATGGCTTGTATTATTCCTTGAGGAATATCTTTCATAACCGTACTGTGGTGATCCCTGGATTAATCATAACTGTTTTAATTTCGGAGGTCTAGTTATTTTAGTCAGCGTATATTACGAAATTAATGGAGATATAAGAAATATTCGAGGGTCAATACATAAAGTACGTTTTTTTTTGACGACGTGACGTTAACTTCAACGTCATTAGTGACGTCACAATGACGGAATTTTCTTTTTCTATACAAGAAATAAGAGTATTCTAAGAAGTCACGGAATATTTATAAATAGGACAAGTTTCTTGGCAGTATAATGCTACGTATGATTAAAATATTCGTTAGAGAGACGGAACCTGGACTCGGAAACCTGTTTTTTTCTTAACCAACTCGTCAGAAACGCCATACATTTTAAATAGAGCATTTTGATTTCGATTCCACTCGAACAGAATCGATATTAATTTGGTTCAGATCAAAGAGGAAAATAAAACTTCATGCTTGAAAAAATGGTTAATTTTTCTCGATAATTTGATTCCACCGCTTTCGTTTTCTGGTCTTTCCTGCTTTATTAGCTAGCTATTTAGTTTCATTTTCCCTTGCTCAGCTTGAAGTCAAGCCGGCCTTATCATTTAAGTCGTCACGCTATTCAACTGCAGAAAGAAACCAAAACCAATAAAGAAAAAGTATTGACCCAATAAGTTTGATTCTAAGTATGTATTATTATAGGGTCGAGGACTATCTAACAGACAAAAATGCATGGTCTAAACTCGAAACATAGTCAATAATAATTTGATCAATTGCAAAAGCTTTATCTTGTCTAGGGGACACCGTTGATGTAGGAAAACGTATCGAAACTTTTATGTGGTCATCTTGCACCGTGTTATAAGTTATAAACAAATGTGAGTTTTTTTTTTCTCCTTTTTCTTCCTTTATCTCTCACGTAACATTTTTGGCATGTTTTCCTGCTGATCTACGCATGTTATTTAATATTATATTGAATTTAATATTTATTGCTTTATATAATGCTAGATTAAGTAGTACCATTGTAATATTTTTTAAAAATTACTGACTGCTGAGTTTCTTGCGGCGTTTCTTCTCAGCAGTGTCTCCTCTTGGGCAGCGCTGGTAGATTCTTGACGTGTAAAAGTGCCCGTACGGTTTACTTGCTGAATAAATATCTTTTATCTTTTTTCTTTTTTTTTATTAATATTTTAGTTCAACCGTTGCCACGTCGGGGACCGCTAAGTAATTGGAGTATTTTATATTATTTAGTTTACCGTTTAAGAGATATCAGCTCTTAAAGTATATGGCGCCGTTAAATCGGGGGCTTTTAACCCCTAAATCCTCTATATCTTAAAAACGGTTGAACCGATTTTGATAAAACTTGATAAACACTGCTAAAAAACCTGCTTCCTAATAAAAAATACCGCATCCAAATCGCTCCATCCGTTTAAGAGCCACGGTGCCACAGGCAGACACAAACACACAGACTTACACGTGAAACTTATAACACCGCTCTTTTTTGCGTCGGGGGTTAAAAATACCAGGTTAGTCCCAGCGATCATAACGCTCGTGAATCGATTTCACTCCGAGCGAGCGTTTACAAAAAAGCTGGTTAAAAACCATAATTAATAACCCGTGTGGTTGCCGGGTTAGAATAGTACCACTCCATATCTTCCCGTGGATGTCGTAAGAGACGGCTAAGGGAATAAAGGCGTATAGTACTGTTAGGCGATGGGCTTGCAACCTGTCACTAATACGCTGGTAAACATCTTAGCCTACGTGTGCAAAATGTGGTTACAGAATTATCAACAAGTTTTTAGAGTTGTTGGTAATTCTGTAGCTCTGCCTACCCCACTCTGGGAATAAAGGCGTGAGTTTATGTATGTATGTATGTATGTATTTTTCGAACTGCTCCCAAGCCCTGATAGAAAACATCCAAGACTCAAAACAACTAGTCGCGCTCATCACACAACATTTGCCCTTACCGAGAATCGAACCTAGGACAGCTAGCTTCGTGGTTTGGGTCAGTTCCAACTAGGCTAAGGCTGAATACAGCCATTGTTTATTTATTCTACTCTTTGTCTGAACCGTATTTCCTCATCTATGCAGTTCATAATTTGATGCACATTGCTGAATCCATAATGACGGAGGCCGTCCACTCTCGCAAAAATACTAAACACAAATAAAAAAAAAATCTGTAAAAAAATATTTTGGGACAACCATTTTTTGCCGGCTGTACTTTTTTAAAGTCATTATCTGCTTATCAATACCAAGCTAATGAGTCCCAGCAAGGGGTTCTACGTTAAGTATAGCGGATATCCTCTTGCCAACTTTCCACTCCATCATCAGATCAGCTTTTAGATACCGTAATATTGCATTGTCTTCAGGTTTACATAAGTGGTCCAAATTTTAGCCTACTCCATTAACGATTGAACCGTTAGGTTCAAATTTCAAACAAAAACAGGCAGACATGTTTGGCCATCGATGGCAATAAAACAAATAACAGTTAAAGCAGTTTTGACCTTCTTATGTTAATTAAAAGGTTGCATTTATTGTACAAGTTTTAGGGTGATGCGTCCTTTTTTTGCGGACGGTACGCTATCCCCGAAAGCTCTCTTTTGTTCTGCTGACCGTCCTTGCATGCCCTAGTGCTTGTAATTTGCATGCTGGCCGTACGTCCGCCTCTCAAGTAGAGGCGAAGAAATTAACATGAGTTTGCATCCCTCTTGCACTTCAGTCAGCCCGCGGTTATGGAGACCACGTTCAAGTCAGTAATTTAAAGCGTGGCTGTGAATTATGAGAATAACTCAGTAGGGGTCTATTCTAGTCAGTGAAACCGTTTTGAAATGACAAATGAAAATGAAAATAATTTATTTCATAATTGCGAGTTACAAAATTGAGAACAGGGTTGGGTCTTCCTAGTAGGTAAGAAATATCTGTGGCAGGAAGTCCCCTCTCCTCCATAATAAACAGTTGTAGTTTGTTAGTATAGCTACTTATCTATACTTAACTTAAAAACTAGAAAAATCTACAATGACAAAATATAAATCGAACAAAGTAGGTATCACTGATACAGTGTCGTGAGCCTAAAGGTGTGTGTGTGTGTGTGTGTGTGTGTGTGTGTGTGTGTGTGTGTGTGTGTGTGTGTGTGTGTGTGTGTGTTTGTGTGTGTGCGTGTGTGTGTGTGTTTGTTTTGCTTTTGAAATGTTATCATTTATCATATTGTTAACGTTATGAAAACTCTTATACTTGACTGTAATGGCGGCCCAGTTAAAAATAATACAATAATACAATAGCAATTTGGTTTTAACGAGCAGAATAGAACCCCAGAATCGTTCTAAGGCCCGTATTAATAAACTCATCTTGGCTGAGAGGCCCGTCACAAGATACGTCAAAGTAAACGTCAAACCATAGAACACTGTCATTTTTGACGCATCTCGAGACGAGCATTAGAGTTGAGATTAGTTTATTAATACGGGCCTAAGTTCTGGAAGTTTGATGGATGCCATAGGCCTATTTGGCCTAACCTAACCTACATTGTCCCTGATGATAGGCTATATTTTATTTTTATGCGCGGACGAAGTCGCGGGCAGCACCTATATTTTATAAAGTGATTTGATGACCTGCTGTTGGGCACCACGGATTTGTAACCTTGTCTATCCATAGCAATCTCTAACTATAGTGTATACTTATAGGCATTTAAAAAAATGTAAACAAAACAACCACGTGATATAGTTCGTCAGCCAATAGAAGTAGACAGTGTTCTGCTTCTATTGGCTGCCGTCGAAGTCGTCGTACGTCAAAGCTCGATAAAACAGTTTTGATTGGTTGTTTAACAAAGTCACGTGATTTGGAATGTTTACATTTTTTTTAATACCTAAAAGTATAAACTATAGTCAGTTTTCAAAGTGATTATTGTATGCAGGTTGATGGCGTATCTCTCCATGGAGTGTCCAACCATAAAGCTGTTTCCCTACTGAGGGACGCGAAGGGGCCTGTGGTACGGCTTAAGGCTTTGAGGTAAGTCTTTAAGTCCTAGGAATCCTAGCACCAAATCGAAAGTCAAAGTGCATTCATTTGAAGTTAAGTTCCAATTTCACCATACGATGTTAACCACTTAACACAGAGCGTTAACAGCTGTCAAAATTTATGAACTAACAATCGATTATAGATGTAGTGAATAATTCTTTACCATCGTTTTTTGTCGGGTAAGTTCGTATTTATCTTATTTTCTCAATAAGCTTCAGTATCTATCAATAATCCAACTGAGGAAGCAGGATAAATACGAAGTTATCCGACCAAAAAGGAAGGGAAAGGATTATTCACTACATATGTAACATTGTTTAAATTGGTTCTAGCCCACTTGACCGAATTTCATAAAAGCTAATTTCATTAGGTCTACCAACGTTTGTTATAATTTTCACTAGCCCTAATGTCATGACAGCTAAATTTGTATGTCCTAATTTATTACTAGACCGAAAGTTATATACCCTAATGTTTACATGAACTAAACATTAAATATAAAACTAATAATGGTTATTCCTAATGAATAATAGACCTAATAGTCATAAGTCCTAATCATTATTTTAACGAAACATAAATTAAAAACCAATACCCAATTGGATAAATTTAACCCACATAGGTTAGCTTAAATTAAAGTTGCGACAAGGCGCGAAGCGCCTCACCTACGCGGAATAAGAGCTCCGCATAGCGGATCTCCGTCGACCTTAAATACGGTTGTTTAGGAACATAATATGTACCTAAGTAATTAGGTTTAAACGTTAGGTTTAAGACATGTAAGGTATAGTAATATTCGGTGTTTATAGGGTTCGGATTATTAAAATTAGGGCTATTAAGAATCGGACATAAAAAATAGATGTAACGTAAATTCGGGATGCTAAAATTAGAGATAGAATAGTAAGAAAAAAATAAATTCGTGTTTTTGATTTCAGGGCTAATGAAGTTAGTGTTAGTGAAAATAGGGTTCATATTTTTCGGGCTACAATAGGAGAACCGTATCAATTTAACATCGTTTGGTGAAATTAGTACTGAAGGCCAAGGTCACCAGCCAATTTAACAGACAGCTCAGTCTTAATCAGCTGTTTGTCAATACATTTTCATACATACATCTTTTTACTATGTGTTTACCACGAATCCCTACATTAAGACATTATTTTATCACAACACCTTTCTGTCATAGTCTTAAGAAACTCATCTAATCATCTTGCTGCAGGTATCTCCGCGGGGCGGGGTTTGAGAAGCTACAGAAGGCTCTAGCGGCGCAGCAGGGGGGCAGGAGGTCCCCGCTCGCCCCCCCCAGCCCCTCCGTCACCTCCCTAACCAAGTATAGTTTTAGTGTGGTAAGTATTTTTTTTTCTAATTTTTTTTTATATTTTTTGGCCCGCAAAACTAAGTATGACACTTTCAATAAAATTTTCATGAAAAGTGTAATACTTAGTTTTGCGGGCCAGTATGTTAGGGATCCGTCGTAACCAAAGGTTTCCAACGGGTCCCTAATACTAATATAAGCCTCCACCGACCGTCCGATCGTTTGTCTGTCAGCGGGCTGTATCTTACGAACGGTTTTAAGCTAGACAGTTGGAATTTTCATAGAGCGCATCTTATTATAGCTGCTATAAAATAGCAAAAATAAATAAAATATAAAAAAAGGAAAAAAATCAATGAGACCCCGTACACGTTACGTTTCTTTTTCCGGTGATGGCGAGCCTGAGTTGGCCGGTTTTTCATTTTTCCATACGAAAATGTCTTTTTGTTGTATTTAATTTTACCCGCCATGGTTCTGTAAGTCTTTCCTTTGGCTCAATCTGTTTTCTTTTAGTTTTCTGGTCTTATCTGTGATCTGTGAACACAGGTATCACCTTAAAATTCCTTTTTTTTTCTAAATATTCCTTTGTCCGAATTTTAATTATCATGAAAGTTATGTTATGGTTGAGTTATTTTAGATTAAATGCATAATTTAATTACTATACATAAGTTAGGATTAATTAACAAGCGATATCATAAAATAAAGACTTCTTTCAAAACTCGGAACTTCACTCTTAGGAATTACTCTCTCTCTCGTTTATTTTTTAATTTTAAAATAAATTAAATTTTAAAGCTTAATTAAATTACATTTTTAGGAACTTATCATCATTCCACATAGTCGCCGCAATTGGGTAAGTAAAGTTTTTGGAAGAGATGTAAATTATATTTTTTTTCGATAGTCGTCATCCTTAAGATCATAGAACTGCGGCTCTTTTACTTTTATTTCCTCTAATATTTTAGAAATCTTTTTTTTAGTTATGAAGTTGACATTTGTACACTTCAATGACCGACAAGCTTGTTGCCTTCGTATTTAATGAAATAGAAAAAAAAACTGTCACTTCTATATCTGTCAACGTCAAATCAAATCAAAGTAAACAAACGGTTTAATTCAAATAAGTAAATTCAAGTAAATCTTTGTAATACTCCATTTCCACAGTCCGTGTGGGATTGCCTGAATTCATTGCGTGGATTGTACAATTCAAAAGTGCTCTCGTGGCTATCAAAAAGCAGAGCAAGAGTCGTCGAAAAAGGAAGAAATCGGTGTCCAAGAAGAAGTGCCAAAGGGTTCGAAAATAAATCTTAGACCAAATATCGTGCAAAGCTCTTAAAGCAAAGCGGCAAAACGAAAGTCCAGAGTTCGTTCTGAGATCGTTAAAAATATTTCTAAAAACACTGATCACATGAAACACAAGCAAACAGAAAATAGCCGTTGTATTGAATTGTTTGTTTACTTTGATTTGATTTGACAATGACAGATATAGAAGTGTTTTTTTTCTTTTTCATTAAGTACGAAGGCAACAAGCTAGTCAGTCATTGAAGTGTACAAATGTCAACTTCATAAGTAAAAGAAATATTTCTAAAATATTAGAGGAAATAAAAATAAAAGAGCCGCAATTTCTTGATCTTTAGGATGACGACTATCGATAAAAAATATAATATACATATCTTCCAAAAACTTTACTTAGCCAATTTCCGATACGATCTTTTAACATTCACGACCGCCACCGATTAAAACACGCACGAGTTTTCTAAAAATTTCACTTTTTGAAAACGCTTTAAAGATTAGTCTTTGTTAACCAGGAACATTTTCTATTTAATATTATGAAGCTTCGCATCTCTGGGTACGTTCAGAGACCAGCATTATTATCTTAACGACACTTAAAAACCAGCTTATGAAGCACGAAAGTTGGTCTGTTTTCGTATTTCTGCAAATTGATGTGAAATCGTAAGGTCAATTGAATGAGACATGAAGATTGACCGGAGTATAAGCGGATCTTTAGTTGCTTGGAATACATTCGTATCAGTATTTAAAGACAAAAGTCTGGTCAATATGTCACGTAAATTTCGACTCAATACGAGAACTCTTACGAAAGTTGTAGCCGTTATCAGTATCGTGGTCGTGCGTGTTTTGACCCATGCTTTCCTGCCCCGAATGGGAATGCTTAAGGCTCGTACACCAAATTATTGCAATAGTAACGAACTCAAATTTCGCTTTTTTATTCTATATAAAATAAGGTTTTGATTGATGTACTACAAGTTTATGAAACTTTATTATTTATTTTTTAAATTATAATAAACCTTTGTGACAGAACTTAAGAACCGACTAGTTACGAGTATATTAAAGCGAAAAAAAATCTTCGCTCCGAACTAGGATTCGAACCTACATCTCTGGCTCTCCGGACCGATGCAGGCGCATTACCACTTATGCCACCAAGACTCTACTTAAGACCAACGAAATTAGTGATCGCTTGCCTTTTTTCTAGTACGATGAATCAACAGTAATCGAGCCCGAAGCTGACTCCATCCACCCCCACCCTCCATCGCCGACGTCACCATCAGACGACGCTGAAATCGTGATCGGGCGGGACGACGAGCTCGTAGAACAGGAGACCAGGCGCATACAGGACAAGTGGCGGGACATCTTGGAGAGTGAACCGGACTGGCCTGGACACCAGTACGAGCATGAGATCATTGTAAGTCTTTGGACATTACTTCTATGAGGCTGTTTCCACCAGAGATGTGCGAGGATGCGCTGCGAGGGATGTGTTTGTCATTAACCAATAGAAACACTTCATTTACCTATCCTCGCTTAGCTTAGCTCTGGTCGCTTAGCTTAGCTCTGAAGGTTTTAGTACATACAAAAGAAGGGAAAGATGTGTGCGACGAATGTGTTGCGAGGAATGTGTTGCGAGGAATGTGTTGCGAGGGATGTGTTGCGAGGCGACGTCTGGCTCCGCTCCTGCCTTACCGCACCCCGCCCGCTCATTTAAAAAGAGCCCGCTACATATCCTCGCTACGCATCCTCGCACCGCTCAGCTACTTCGCAAATCTTTGGTGGAAACATTCACACCGTTACACCTCCTCGTTACACAGCCTCGCACCGCTTAGCTACCTCGCTCGTTACACATCTCTGGTGGAAACGCAGCTTAAAAGAAGGCGGCTAATATACATACACATACAAACCTTCACGCCTGTCTCCCAATGGGGTAGGCAGAGACCATGGAACGCTAAGTCTAAACATACAACTTTCGCTTCCTCTACATTCATCAACCTCTTCATCGGATGCTTTTGATTTGGCCCTTATTCAGTACTTATTGAATTTGATCACTGTATGTGCGTCTCGAACGTCTCCTACAGACATCTTCACTCATTTCCGCTCTCGTACTCTTTCGTAACTCTTAATTCATCCATTATTTCTAAAACCATCTAAGCATACCCTTTTCGTTCATATTGACCTAGTCCCGAACTAAACTCAAGGCTTGTAATGTGGGTACTAGACAACGATCAATTATCCAGGATTCAGAGGGCAGAGACAAGCTGCACTACGCTAATTAGCGTTTTAATTCGTTTAGTTTTTAATCGCGTCACTGGTACATCTACCAGTGACGCATGTAATACGAAAAGTCACGTGATCTGCCAGTGACGCGATTGGTTTAAAAACGAAATGAATAGAAACTCTAGTTAGCGTAATAACTATTCGCACTCATAACACAAGTATATCTGCCTCTAGTTTTAAAGGTTAACCGACTAGGCTAACTTGTTGTAGGCTAAAGGAAACTTAACTTATGGTCAGGTTTATCGTCATTATTTTAATGGTGACACACCCTAGTAAAGGGTTGGTCCGAATCGCTACCACCATCTGTTCTTTTAACGTACGTAGCAGCGCAGCACTTTCAATGTTGTGTCAGTGTGGAGGTTGGACAAGAGGTGAACGGAACGGTGACGTACAATACAATACAATACAATACAAAACACTTTATTGTACACCAAACAAAAACATTTCAGAGAAACAGCACAATTAAAAACAACACAGGTAAACAACAGGCGGTCTTATCGCTGACGTAATACTGAACATTCTCCGCATTTTTTTGTAATACGATATTCTTTTCTCTTTGCAAAACTATCAATAAATAAATCCTTATCACGAATCTTCGAGTTATCTTATCTCCAATATTCATGATTAGGTCAAGAAAATGTGATTTAAAGATTATGTCGAATTTTGACGACCACTATTACTCAAGATGTACTTAGTCTCACCAAGTGAATGTTGAGATGCTAGCTTGTTATCTTCAATACAAGTAGGCTCAAAAATACAAACAAGGGGTTAACTACTAGCTTAGATCGTCTGATTTTTGGCAAGTTGATGTGGAGTGAAGTTTGTAGTGTTATGATTAAACCAAATCGTATGTGAAAAATTCGTAAGTTCCAGAAGGTTCCAGAGCTCAGAAAAACCAAACAGAAAATAGATTCTTCTGATAGAATACCCTACTAAATATTATTTTTGTTCCCCAATTTGCACAGTGGTAAAGAAAGTCAAGGGTCTTAAAAACCGTAAATATTTTAACCACAAATTATCTAAACGTTTACGTTAAACGTTTAGTATTTTCAATTCACGACGTGCCGTGTTTAAATTCTTATGAGGACGTCCGCGATTTCGTACTCGTATAGCATTCGATTCTCGCTAATAAACCTAAGGAATACATCCTTTAAATTCAATTCCCTATGTACAGCGGATTGGGCTGTGCGTAGCTTATCACTCGGTCAAGGTATTGTTTTATATTTTTAGAAGAAAAAGAAGTGCAAAGTCAGTTTGAGGGAAGAATTTTTCTGAAAAAAATACACTGCATATGCACCAATCGGTTTTGCTTTTAACATACTTTACGTAACTTCAGAAAATAAATGTATCACTATCCTTCTGATGACGGCTGCTGCAATTGATTATCCCGGAAAATATTTGTAAATTAATTATTATTTTTGTTTTTCAGATTGGCACAATAATAAAGGAGAAGGACAGTGGACTGGGCATCTCCCTCGAAGGCACAGTGAGGGTGGTGGCTGGCAAGGAAGTACAAGCGAGACACTACATCAGAGCTATAGCGCCTAACGGTCCAGTTGCTAGACTAGGGCGGCATAAAGTTGGGGACGAGTTGCTGGAGGTATGAAAACTATAATTTAACTAGCTGCCCGCCAGCGGCTTCGCCCCGCTGCAAATTCCCGACCTTCCCGTTGGATTTTTCTATTTATTCTTACATATAAACCTTACCCTGATAATAACGAACACAACAAAACAGAAATCAGCCAAATCGGTTCAGCCGTTCTCGAGTTATGCGCTTACCAACACATTTTGCGATTCATTTTTATATTATAGATAAATAAAAACAATATAAAAGGGCCACCCTAGGCGTACTTCTTCGAGTCAAATCGGAGAAATACTGGAAAAGAGCCGAATCTTAAGTACCCGAAACCGACGTGCGTGCATGACTCGATGTATGAATGTGGAAGAAGCGAAATAAATTTGTAATGATCGTAGCAAGTGGAAAGAAGTGGCCTCTGCCTACACCTCTGGGAAACAGGCGTGATTTAATGTATGTATGTATGTAAAAACAGTTTTTGCCAGTATAATATTCCAAAGGCTATTTAGACTGATTGGTCTTTAAGTTGTTCTGCAATTTTTATACATCGCAAACCTGCTCACTCTCTGGTTAGGGAGATTTTTGTCAAGGAACAAATTGTTTTTTCTTAAAATCCCTTTTTACCGACCAGCCTTTGCTTCTCTTTGGTTTTTAATCAAAGTTATACAGGGTAAATGGATATTCGATACAATCCTTTTGTGGAGACAATATAGTAGAGTTCATTTGGAGCAAATTAGGTCATGTAGTACCCTGGCTGAAGATTATTTGTTTCTGAGATATTCATAATTTTAATCTGAATTTTGGTGATTTTCCCTTATGTCCATGTCACGAAAAATCCTTAATGTCAAGTTTTAAATCAGTTTTTTTGTGATATTTTACATTAATAGATTCATTACAAAGCAGGGAAATTTTTAAACGCATTAGCCCGTTTTTTATAATCAAGTTTTCAAATAATAATATAAAGTTCGTTTCTCCATACTAGATTTTCCCGTGTTTGTTTTTCAATTAGTAGTTTTTACATGACATTAAGGATTTTTCGTGACACAGACATAGGGGAAAATCACCAAAATTCAGATTAAAATTATGAATATCTCAGAAACAAATAATTTTCAGCCAGGGTACTACATGACCTAAATTGCTCCAAATGAACTCTACTATGTCTCCATAAAAGGATTCTATCGAATATCTACCCTGTATAGTTTATTATGAGTCAGAGATAATGGTAGCTTTCAATTAAGTAGTAAAATAATTCGTAAATTGGTTGAGTGGCTTAAAAGATTACTCTCTAACCAAACACACAAACCTCTTTAAGAATATTGTACAGATGCAATAGAAAACGAGTAACAAAATTGACATTTTTTTTACAGGTTAATGATTGGCGAGTACTAGGGGCCCATCATGTGGAGGTGGTGACTCGGCTGCGCGCGGTGACGTCACCCGTGGTGCTTGTGTGCGTGAGAAAGCGAGACGACGATAGGGCGAAAACCGAAGCTGCCTTTGCACGGGTAATTATATAATGTGTGAATAATATACATAGTTAGAAGAGAAACATCATACATGAAAAACAAGTGCCTGTTTTTTTTTTGCTAATAGGCTGATTACATTAAAGTATAAATAGTAAAGTAGGTGGTTTCCGCCCCTTTAGGAGTTTCTGTTATCTATTGCCGCTCGGGCGCTAGGCTAGCGTCGATGCTGAAGAGGAACTATTGTTTATACTGTGGCCACGTTCATACTTTGATAGAGAAACGTGTGTGATGGCTTAAGAATACATACTTACCTATTTTTTGCATCAGTGTAAATGGCATTGGGTAAGTTTATATGAAGAAATTGTCTTCTTTTTTTTTCCGCGGCCAGCAAATTTGGCGTTTGTTAGTCGTATACCTCGAAATCAAAAATTCCTTGTAGCTTTTCACCTATTCGCGTTTCGCCGCGATCTCAAAATTTCTGAACAGATTTTTTTTCTTGTAGTATGATTTCTGGTCGCAAATTACAATGGTATATAAAATCCATAGTAGGTATATTTACTTTCCTGCCTGTCTTCACTGCAGTCACTTTTCACCTCGATAGATATTTGTTTGTAATGCGTTATTACATATCGCGATATTTCCTTGAAGCACTATAGCTAGTTTGCAAACCACAAATTCTTCAAATCAGTCAATAAGCGACCGTATTTTTATTACATCTGTGATATAGCCATTTTTTTTACGATTAATACAATACACTACAACAATATGCGACCCAGGTAAAAGGCGACTAAATTTTTTTGCGGCTAACTAAATAGGCTATTGATAATACATGCTACATCAAAATTTGCTACTGTTGTAAAAATATATTAAAAATATATGCGAGTAACAAAATATACCACCGATATGACACGCTACAACAAAATACGCTATCGCGGCGAAACGCGAATAGGTGAAAAGCTACAAGGAATTTTTGATTTCGAGGTATACGACTAACAAACGAAATTTGGGCTGACATTATGAACCGTATCACCTTTCCAAACTACTCACTGTAATCCTATGTTCGTTCCATTTTAACATCGTATACCGTTCATTTCAGAGTAAGGTGCTCGGAGGAAGTTTGCAAGACTTTCTCGCTCTGCCCCAAAGGCTGATCAAGGCGAAGTCGGAGAGTTCTGTAGCCTCCTTATGCAGCACCACGACAGTGATGTCTACGGGACATGACCATGATGGTGAGTAGGTACTTTAGTGCTTTAGGGAATACTTTAGTTCAGACAAATGTAAACTTATAAACTCTTTCTTGACTGACTGACTGACTGGCACATTGCCTGAAATTAGGGAATACATATTTCTTACGGACGTTCAACGGGAAGAAATGTGGGTAGAAGCGGAAAAGTAATTCTATGCGTAGATATTAAGTCGCCGGCGTAATATAATCCTTGATATACAGATAGAGACACATACTTCCTGAAGAATACACCATCAGACCAGGCCATCCAAATTGCAACTACGGGGGGTTATTATGACATGGCTATGCAGTTCATTTTACGGTGAGCGTAAAGGACAAAACTATCTCTGTCCGTTTCTCTCAGCATAAAATGAATTGCACAGATACGTCATAATAACCCCACTGGTCTAATTGTATTCAGAGGCCTTTACCAAGATGCATTAAGCTAACCAGCGTTTCTATTCGTTTCGTTTTTGAACCAATCGCGTCACTGGTAGATCACGTGATACGAAAAGTCAGATCGTTTTTTTTTCTCGGTTGATGAACCCCCATATCGATGTGGATTTGCCCATACCCAGGCTGCGCAGTGTGATATGTTTACAAACTCGCGATCAATTGAATTGCGGAACTGAAAAACATGTGGTCTGTCATAAGTCACAATCAACGGCAAAACGCCGTGCCAGCTGATGGTATTATCTGCCCAACCATTGCTTTTGGTTTTCACTTGCTTCTGTATCGTGGTATCCATGACAAGTAGAGGTCTATCCGCATCAAGTAATTAAAGTTAGCCTTTTTTCTTCGTTTGACAACGTGGTCTACCTAGTTGGTAGTGACCCTGCCTACAAAGCCAGGCGGTCCTGGATTCGAATCTGTAAAAACAAATATTTACGTAAATATTTATCGATGTTTAGTTTGAATGTGATTCCCCCGTGATATTTATCCATGT